>CAJJDM010000012.1:5475-294493 GCA_905182975.1 Paramecium primaurelia
ATATTATTATTATTATTCAACCCTGTTAGGGAAAAGAGAAAACATAAATTATTTAAATCATATTATCTTTCATATCAATTGTAGTTATTTACTTATTCTATTCAATATTCTACACGCTTGTGCCTTTTTTTACTTTTTATCCGATTTCTAATCTTTTTATTAAATGTATTTAAATTCTATTTCAAATGACTATTTACTAAGTGTTTATATGTTGCTCTTTATTGATGTTATTTTCAATTATATCCTACTTCAACAATATTAGGCTAGAAAAATAGATATAAAAGTATATCAGCATACTATCCAGACTCATTATTAATAAATACTCTTAAATTTTAATAAATGTTAATGAATAAAGTGGTCAATAAAATGAATATAAAATATAATTTAGTTGGTTAATTTTTAAGAATATTAAGTTGATCTTTCTACATTCTTCTGATTTTGTTTTTGAAAGAATATTTAATGATTTCTATTTGAGGTTGTTTAAGGATTTTTGAGATTGTATTATCTTTTTATCAAGATTATTTAATTAATGATGGATATGATTTGTAGGTGATATTAATAAGAAAATTTGAAAAGAAGCATTTTAGAATGATCTTCATAAAGTATTAGTTTTTGTTACTCATTAGAATCAGCATTTTCAGAGGTAAATTAAATAAATTTTTTTCATTATCTTTCGATTAAGAAATACCATTTACAGCAGAAATGAATTCTTGGCCTTTTTTTTTTGGTAATATTAAGGTTTTATGATATGTTGGTTCACCGTTAAATTAATTATCTTTACGAGGCTCAACAAATACGACTTAAACACAATCAAAGCTTTCAATAATTATGGATTATAACAAAAAATTATATTCTTTACAAATGCAAAAAGGGTTTTTTTTGTTATTTTTTTCGAATTACTCTCCTCATTCCTAACAGATGAGAAAGACTTATGATATAATTATAAAAAGTATTCAACTAAATTATGATCAATCCATTTTTAAATAATCTCTGAAATAATTGTTAAGTCTTGTTAAGGAACATATAATTAAAAATTAATCTCTTAGTGCAAAGTTGTGGAATGATAATCTTTAACTTAAGCGTATTTTGTGTAAATTATATAGTAGTTTTTGTACTACGTCCCTGATTTTTATTTGAAATACATAATCAAATACTTTAGATTGGGGTCGATTATTACCCATCTAATATAATGAATATTCTTATCAATTGCAGATACAAATTTCTTGATATATTTGGTATCAAGTCCTCTCTGAACCCTAAATATCTTCCAAATATCTACACATTAGTATTTTGATAATAAGTATATCTTAAAATATTGAGAAAGTAAAATTCACATAAAAATTTAAGCATGTGTTCATGATGAAATTGCGAGAAATTTGTTCTTCTAAACTTCTCCAAATACAAGATAACTAAATTTATTTCATTCTGGAATGAAAGGAAAAAGTTATTTATGCAGAATTTCTTTGATTAAATACTTTTTCAAATAATTGCTTAAGAAATCTGTCAATACTTAGGTTAGTTTTGTTTTATTTCTATTTTTTGTTCACAGAAAATTTCAGAAATATTTTAGAAGCTCCAGAAGACTAAAAGACAAGTGTTATTGAAAAGAAAATATTACAATAGCCAGCTCGGTGACAAGTGGGAAAGAGAATGATGTTATTTCCCATATTCTCAATAAATATGAAGTCAGTTCAAAAATAGGTAGATTAATGAAAGTTTTCAGAAATCCGATTAAGCAGTGACTTTACCTATCTTTTTAATTTAAAAGAGGTTTTTCTAAGATGTCTTTCATTCTGATTTCTGGGAAAAAAGATTATCATTTCTGGATCAATTTTAATCAATATTTATTTTGGATATATTATGTGTTAATATTAATCAATTATTAGTTTTGATTCCAGATAATATTGATATATTTTATGAAAGATAATACATATTTGATGTTATTGTATTGAATCAACAAAGAATATAGAATTCTTTTTAGCAATAATATGATTTATTGTAGTTCTTGTGCCAGTTTCATCAATTTTTCTTTTTCCATTATTTTCTTTATCATTAAATTATCTGAAACTCTATCATTCATATATTTGATACCAGTTTGAGTAATTCTCTTGTTGAAATTATCTACTTTCTTGATGTAGACTATTATAAAAAGCTATTTAGCAAAGTTTTCTATAAAGAAATATCTATTTCATACTAAATAATCATCAAAATTTTTTATATCTGTAATAGTTACATTTTTTCTCTAAAAATACTTTTTCAAATATTAATTTGATTGTTTAATAATTATGAAAGCTTGAAGGATTTTCAATTTACACACTACTCAGCAAAAATATTATAAAAGGAGGATATTAGTTTGTAATCATTTTTATTTAGACTTTATTTGTATTTTTTAAATTTTATAGTGATTTCTAGAAACATTTTTGGAGGGTTCTTTTGAATATCACTTCCTCGACTCTTAAACTACTTTGAAGCTTATTTTAAGCTGATTTACTTGCATTTCAAATAGTAACTAATGATTATTCCTCATTTAATTTGTAATTAAAGCAAATCATCGTCTATTTTGTATTTCTTTTTTAAAATTAAAAGAATATACATATCATTAAAATTGAAATTTCTGAAAACAATATATGTTAAAATTGATTTATATTATATGAAGGAGATTACTTTAAAAAAACTGAGATTTTTCTTACTATTATTTGATTCTATATATATTAATAGTTGAGTATAAATTGATTATTAATTTTTATGAATTTTCGATCAAACCATTCCAACCAGTATTAAAGGTTTATTACCAAGCTTCCCACCAAGTTTTTTCCAAATCTTATACCTGAAATGATAAATAAAACACGAAAGCAATCAAAAGCAGAAAAAATTGAAGAATTCGTCCTAATTTTCGAAGATTACTTTAAAAATTTATTAGGTATTGAAAAAAATTAAGAGGATTCGCTTGAATTTGTTAATAATATTGAAGGTTACAAGGATTAATAAAGAGATTTTGATGAACCTGAAGTAGTGATGAGGTAATACTCAATAATATAAAGTTTACCAAATCCAGATTAAATTTCTTAAGAATTTCAGCCTCTCTAAAAACAATATGAAATTTTTGAGCAAATTATTCAAGCCTTAGTTCTAGAGTAAAAGTCTATATAGGATAAATTATTTTTAAAAGCAATTGAAATTGCTTTCATTTAGCTGTAAGATCATAAGATCTATTCTTTATTTGAGCAAAGAACAAGAGGGTTAGAAACTATTCCAAGTGAGTAAAGGAATGCTATGAATTTATTAGGAACTAACTAACAGATTTTAGATTAAAGTCACTAATATTGCTGCTTTATTGAACACAACAATTATAATCATAAATCATAAGATTTTGGGTTTTGTTAAAGAGAAGTGTATTTTAGAAAAATCGTTCACTAATTTAGGTAAGATTTATTTGAATTAGCATCATTAAATAAATGGAATATTTAGTTGACCACTCAGCAAATTTAAATTGATTTTCAAAAAATTTAATAATAATAATAAAAAGCATTTAGTCAAGGAGATTATTTAAGATAGATAAAATCTTCATGGCATAAAACTTAAAATGAAACATCTGACCTTTTAACGTTAGTGAGAAACATTTTAATCATATAATTTTCCCGAAAAGGATTTGTTGTTAGATCCATTCTTTCTAACGATGGTTTAAAAATTTATCTTTTACTCTATATGCCTGAATAAATGTTAGAAATAGCTGCTGAAAATTTTTAACTGCAGAAAAAATTATGTTTTTGTTTTTCAGATTTATTTTCCCTTGAGCCAGTTGATAAATAATTAAGACCTTTACGTTTAAATGGCAGATTATGGAAACCTGATGAATATAATATTTCTTCGTACTTCTAATATTTAAGGCCATTAATTATTGAGTAAATAATGCAAATAAATTTTAAGAGATTAGCTAGAGATGTTGGTTAAAGTAATATTAATAATGAATTGTTTGAGTATGGTAAAGTACATTTTTACGGTGATTGGGAAGGTCCGACTGATGATGAATGGACAGCATATTACATATATCTTGTTCATCTTAATAAACAGATTTAAATTTAAAGAAAGTAATATTTTATAGAGAGCGATATTGCTTTAATCTTGGATAAATAAAAAAGTGTAGAAGAATTATTTGCAATAAGAACTGGACAAAACCCAAAAGGATATTTTGAATTTAAGGAGGAAGAATAAGAGTAGATATAGGTTCTTTTTGAAAAAATTAGACAGCTTTAAGATTAATCAAATAAAATACAATTATCTTAAAAACTTCCAATTCTAAAAAAAATTAAATTGTTTAAATAGTAATAATTAGCGTTTAATTATTTTTTGATTTTTTAAGAAGCTTTAAAAGTAGCGAATAGTACTGCTTAAACATTAAAAACACTTTGGGATAGATATTCTTAATAGCCTTTTGAACTTTACATTCCCTTTATCCTTCGTTAACATTCATAATCAATTAAAACTATTGCTAAATCCTAATTGAAATGGTCCAGGTATATTTCCAAATAAAGTCATCAAATTACTCTATTTCCAACTAATGAAAGATTAAAGTTAGCATATTTTGTTCTTTCAAAAACAATTCGTTTAGAAGTATTTCTCAATATGAAACTTATAAACTCCATTTTTTGTTTACACAATAAATATGAATTATATGGTATATGCAAAAATCATTAATAGGATGTCAATTAGGATATCTATATGTATGAATAATAACCTTTTGATTTATCTAATAAATGGAATTTAAATTATTTATATCCTTGGTCAATGCCCATAAGTAAAATTTGCATATACTTTGGTGAAAAAATAGGATTATACTTTAAATTTTCTTCGTATTATATTAAATTTTTTACAATTATGGCAGCCTTGGGATTTATGTGCAATCTTCTTATGTATTCAACTAACACTGAAAATAACAATATATCCTTAGTGATTTAAACTATATTTTCCATTTGTAATGTAAATTTAAATTGCTTTATAACTGACTATTGGAGTTAGACATAATTTGCATTTAACATTTAAAATGGTTAAAATTATAATTATAAATATAATTAAATTAGGAGTTCTTTTAAAGGGGAATAAATAAGATCCATCTCAACAGATCAATTAAATTTTACAGGGATAATTCACTTTCAATTTTTTTGGAGAATAAGTATTTCTATTTTTGTTCTTATTTTAATTTTTGGATCTGATGTATGTATAACTATAGGACTTTACTTCTTTAATTTATATCTTGAAAGTATCTTTATTAAGGCTGGTATTTAATTTAAAAATTTTGAAATAATAGTAACAGCTATTTTGAATTTTTCAATATAAATAATTGTTGAATACTATTATGAATCTATTGCTGTAATTTTAACAGATTTTGAAAATTTTTACACAGTTGAACATTATGAAAATAGTTATTGTCTAAAAAAGTATGCTCTTATTTGTTTTTCTTAATTATTTCCACTGATGATGTTATGTTATCTGAATGGATCATTAAATCTAAAATGTTCCCTTAATAATTGCATTGAATAAGCAGAATATTTTTTTGGTACTTCTGTATCTTTAATTCTATTCCACTAATTAGGGAAATTTTTAATTACCATAATTAATGTAAAAAGGAGAACTAAAATAATAAACAATAGTTAGTAAAACAACAATTTATTGTCATATATCGAAAATTAAGAATCTTAAATTCCTTTTCAGGAGAGTCAAGAAAAATATGGAATTATTGATGAATATATGAAATTTTTTGTACTATCAACATTAATCAATATGTTTGGAGGTTTATTCCCGTTAAGTTATACTTTGTTTTGGTTCTGGATGATTTTATAATTTTAGATAGTAAAATTTAGACTGTTATTTTAAATTTAAAGACCTTGGCCTAAAGGAGATAGTTCTTTAGGAATTTGGTCTGAAATACATTAATTTATTAATTTAATTAGTTTACTAAATAATTCTAGTTTAATTTGTGTTTATTATTACCATTATCTGTAGGATGATGTTATCTAACTATTTGTCACTTTATTATTTTATAATTTCTTTATTAAATATATTACAAAAACAACTTTTTAAAGCCCTCCATTAATACTTGAGTACATAATCAAAAGAGGCAATTACATTTATTAAAATAATATTAAGATTCTTACAAATAGGAACACTAGAAGAGAAAAAGAGAATAAAGTATAATTGCAAAGATGTCCTTTATATAAAGTATTTGGATCTAATGGAATGCAAAGAGCTGATTATTTTGAAACAATTAGTTCAGATGATGAAATCTTAGACCATTAAAGAAAAAAAATTTAACTGATTTCTTAAAGATTAGTGGAACAGGAAACTAATTATATCTTTTAAAAAGCAGAAATAATTCAAAATGAAGATCATATTAAGTAAATGTAAAGCCCTATAAATTCAATTTCTTCAAAACACTCAAATTCTAGCCCATTAAATACTGTTTCCAGTCCTCTATTTACTATATCTAGTTCAAAGCAGAACAACAGAACGAAAACTATTTTTGAGCCTTTTGAACAGACAACTAATTTAATGTCAATTTCAACTAAAGATATACAAAAACAAGGAAAAAGTAAGTTTCAATTTATGATTACTGAAATTATGAAGAAATTGCAATAAGTAGATAAATTAGACTATTAGTTTTTTTATAATTATTATAAAAAGCGTACTACAAACTGGGCATTTTAAATATAATCTTGTAAATTAGGATCCAAACAGTTAATAAAAGACAGAACAATTATATGGAGATTTTTTTTCCGACTTCATTTATTATCATCTTATAACATGTTGTGGAATGATTATAGATTGGTTTAAAGTTAATCTTATATAAAGAGAAAATAAAAAGCATTACATAATCTTGATTATAAGAGATTTTAAATATTAAAGGCAAGTTTTGAGAATCAAAATAAATATTTTAAAGCAGAGGCAGCATTAAAGTTTAGCAAACAATTTAGATAGTTTGGTAATTAACTCACTTTGGAAGAAAGAAAAGAATATAATGAGCTTGTTGTAAAATATAATAAATTTATCGAAAAAAAATCATGGCTGAATTGTAGAAAAGTATCAGTTTTCAGATATAAGGGTTTGTTTTTTAGAGGATTTCGTAAGCAAAGTATAAGAAAATAGGCCATATAATTTGTTTTAGAATATTATGAGGCAACAAAAAAATTAGAGGAGGCTCAAAATGGATCAGATATACATAAAAAGTTTAACAATTTAGTCCAATACACACAAATAAATTAATATAATTTAGAATTGTTCATAGATTTATTTAATAAATTAGAATATGAGTAATAATTTGATATTTATCTAGGTAAAAAAAAAGTTATATATTTCCTTCAGTTAACGGAAGAATTTAATAAAAAAATTATTACTTAAACTCTCTGAAATCAGAAGTTTTTAAAAATATAATAGATAAATCCAAAGATACTTATATATTTGAATAATATTCTACAAAATTAGAAGAGTTTGTTTTATAATATTGCTTCGATGAAATGAATCAAATACCGATTCTAAAAATGAAAAAGCATCTTCATGATCTTCTCTGGATTGTTGAAATAGATGATTAAGAATATTTAATGCAATTTTTTCAAATTAAGCATGGATAATAATTGCAATTTTTAAGGTATCATAATGATGGTATGGGTGTCTTTGTGAGTGAAAGTAAAAATTACATCAAATTACTCAATATTATTGATTAAATTGATGATTTTTTAATTAAAGCTTATTGCATATCATTATACCCATGTAGAGATTCTAAAACTTTATATCAAGTAATAAAATTTAGAAAAAAGCATTCCCTTCATTATACAATAGATTAATTAAGGTAATTTTTGTATGCTAATTTAATTATATTATCAAAGGGTATTGTATAATCGATTTCTATTTATAATTACGTTTTAATTAATAATGAATATATGATTTTAAATTCTATTTATCAAGATGACAATCCTTTATTATAATTAGTTTAAGTTGTAATCGAAATGATTTTGCTTGACCCGATCAAAAATTTTGGGGAAGCTCTTAAATTCGTAGAACACCCCTTATTACCATTTTTAATGGAGATATTATATAACGATTTAACAGCTAGTTAGGCCTTATAAAATATGGAAAAATAAGATCCATTTTCAGATATTAATTTTTAATTGAATCACAATTAAAAAGATGAATGTTATTAATTTTATATCGAAAATATGAAACACCAAATCAACTTTCATCTTCGAATGAAATAATTCTAAAAATCAATAGTTTTGATTTAGGAAGTTTAAGATTATCTGGCTATCCAACATAATGTACTAACCATAAACTTTATGGAAACATTCTTAGATTATATCTCGAGAGATATATAAACATATCTTCTAAAATCACATGAAATAAAAAAAATTTTAGACACTTTATTAATATTTTATTTTAAGATATCTGCTCTTTTTGGCTTAAAACAATAAATTGAACCTGAAAACTCATAAATTATTTCAGCAATAAAAAAATGCTGCAGTTAGCTAAAAATTATTCTTAAATAATTAAGCTTTAATATAAAATTAGAAAACCTATCTGAAGTAGAGCATCGCACAATTTTGAAATAAAAGTTAAAATAAACAATAGACAATTAGTCATCTGTAAGCTCATTTGAAAGATTAAATTTAATAAATACTCTGAGAAAAAATTCAAAATACATATTACTACTTATTTAATTTCACACTTAGATTTAAAGATACAAAAATCAATTTACTTTAATAAAAGCAATTTATAATTATTTCAATAAAAATTTTATTCTTGCAGATCTTTAATATATTCAAATAATTCAGAGAGAAGAGTAATTAGCTTTTCGTGAGCCTATCCCAAAATTTTTGAATGTGCCTCTTGATCATACACCAGGTTTAATTAATTTAAAGTAATCTTCTCCTTTAGATGAAGACAATGATGATATAAGAAATGAAGAATTCTCAATAAAATCTGAAGGAATTATAGATAGGAACACATTATACTGCACATAATTAACATATTTTAAATATCTTCATTTAATTAACTTATATGATAATAGAAATGAAGAATTTAAAAAATATTATTTAGAATTTCAACAAATTGAAGGAGCTCATATTCCAGTTTATAAATTTTATTTGAATCAACTTAAATTGCTTAATAAAGAAGAAATTGAATAACAAGATGAAAATTATGAAGAGTAATGTGATGTTGGGAAGTATTTAACAATAAAGTACAATAAGTGGAAGGAAATTACCCACAATAAATAAGTAGACTTAATAGAATCAGATGATGCTGAGCTCTTGAAATTTTAGGTAATGATATTCTCGAATATTTAACCAACTTTTAAAAATAGAAAAATTTTATAACATTCAATGTAATTATGTGCTTAATCAAAGAATAATTGCTACAATTTATTATTTAGAATTAAATTAATTTAGTTTATTTTACATCTTGATAACGTTTAACCAGTTAACCATAACATATCTTAATTTATCTAAAAAACTAAATTCTGCAGTTAAAGTTAATAATCCTTTATTGAATTATTAAAGCAGATACACCAATAGATTTAACTAAAATAAGATTCTTGGTTTTTTCATTCAAGTTTAGAAGAATTATAGGTCTTCTATTATCTTTCAGTATGTTTCGCATATTCTCCTAAGCATATTGAAAATCTTTTATTAGATGAAACAGAAATTGCAAAACATGCTATTAATTAAATAAAAAAATTTTAATTTAAGTCAAAATTCTATTGCTAAACTCTCAAGTGTACATAAATTAACAACAGAAAAGGATATTAGCTTTAATTTGATTCAAGCTTATGTAAGTAGCAATAATAATAACTCTTTTGCTAATTTTTAAATTGTAGCTTAAAGTAATATCATAATTTAAAAGGAGCATATTAATAAATTTTAGAATGTTAGAGCGATAATATTGAACCATCAATATTTGTACTAGCTTTAATTCATAATTATTTATAACTGCAATAATATGATTTGGCGGACTTGATGACCTAATTTTCCTTGAAGTTGATATAATGTTAAGCGTTGATTTTTGAAAAAAAGCATAATGGTTTTGAATAGGATCTTTATGTTATAGAAAGCTTATATAAAGGTAATAACAATTGCATACCTTATCCTGAGAAGTACTTATTTGAATATTCAGAAACCTTTTATCATTTTGAAGATGTAAAGTTTTATGCTTAATATATACTATTCAACATTATGATGAATTAAAATTACTATTTGATGTAAGAAATTGCTTCAAAAGTAATAAAAACTTTAAAAGGAAATTAAATTTATTGTCGCCTCATACACATATTCGAATATTAATTAGATGCTATTAATGCAATGATTGGGAAAATTGATCCAAAAACTTAGCGTAATTATTAAGACTTAGAAAAGATTGAAAGTGATCTGAGCTTAAATAATTATTTAGAAAAAACCCTTATCTATGCTATTTTAGCTCTTTTATAGTGCAAATATCATCTTAATTTAATCGATTATGAAAATGCCTTGAAATATTCAGAAAAAGTTCTGAAATATGTTGTGACTTACTTGAAATAAGAATAGACAATACTATCAATAATAAATCGCAAATTAGTAAGATTTATTTTATTATATAGATATAAGAATATCCAGTTCATATACTTTTTAAAGATTTAAAAATAATCGAATATGAATATCTAATAGATGAAATAGTAGATTCTGATTACATACATTTATTTAATAAAGATTTCATCAATGAAGCTATACTAAATCATTTAAGAATATTAATAAATTTAGGTAAAAATGTTCCTAAAGTTAATATACTCTTCTCTTTATAATTAAGCTAAATTCATAAGACTCATCAACCTTATTTATAAATGATTTATGCTATGTATTTTAATTTTCTGTTAAAGGAAAAAGATAATAAATTGATAGAAAATTTATTAGTAGATGAATCAAATTAAATAGCATAAATTCGGAAAAAAATAAAAGATGAAGAAATGAAATATAATGCTCATAGTTCCTTAAAATTATATACAGAATCAGATGCAGGTTTAATTCATTAAAATTTAATCTTCTTAGATTTTCAATTAAATGTATTATTAAATTCAAAAAATAAAGTTAATAAAAAATTGATTAATAATTGGATATTATCAAGTACCTAAAAAGCAATAAATGGTTATTAAAATATTCAATAAACAATCTCATACTTAGTTCATCCTCATATCTCAATTCTTTATATAATACAATATGAATCATTTTAATTTTTAAACTAAATTTAAAAGGCCTAAGATATGATTGATCTTACAAATGAAAGTATATCTGGATGGTATGAAGAAAATAAACACCCTTTTTAAGGAGTATTTTTATATTATTTAGGAATTCATGATCGCTGGCTTTACTCATAATATGCAAGATGCTTAAAAACTATAAATTAATTAAACAGGTTTGATATTGATGAAATAACAAGAATTGTTTAAGGATTAATATATTAAGAAAAACAATTAATTGCTATATTGGATAACAACACTTAAAATAGAACAAATTAATTTGGAGATTTAATTAATGAATATCTAATTGTAAGTATAGGAAGAAAGCCTAAACAGATTCGTGAGATCTCTAAGTTTAATCTAGATGTGTAAAGTATCCTAGATGATGTTTTAGAAAAGAGTTCTATTAAGACACTGAATGGGATATAAAAGTTTTTCGATGTAAGTATTATTTATTTTTCAGGCATTAGCTGTATTTTATTAAATAGGCACAGAACATAATTGCAAGGATTTAATAAAGAGAATTATCGTTGAATCTAATTGATTATATTGAGGGTTTTTGTTATATTGTGATTAACAAATCTATATAAATTAAGGTTAAAATTGTTTATTATATAATTTTTGACATTAAATATTAATTGAAAAAAAAAATTTTTAAGTTTATAAAAAAAATCAAGTTTTTCATATTGATAAAATAACAATAGTAAATTTCATTATTTAACTTAATCAGATATAAATTGTTAAAGTAGCTGAAAGATTTTTTATTTTTATTACTAGTTCTGAGCTTATATTATAATTTTATTCATTTATGATTTTGAATAGCCAATTAAACCTAAACAATAATATCTTAGAATATTTTTAATTTAAAGAATGTTTTTAAATTCCTTTTATTCAATCTCTAAATCTAATATATCTTTGAGTTTTTAAATTATATACTTAGATTTAGTAATTCCATTTTATGAGATAGAAATTTAATCCTTTTTGATTTATAAGATAGCATTATTTAACTTATTATTACCTTTAACAACTTTAATGTCAAATAATTATTCAGATTTTTCATCTAGATTTCCAAAGATTCTTGACATATGTGTTATTTCTTGTAATTAGTTCTAAATTTTTTCATAATAATACTAAATATTAATATGCTAAAATGGTTTAATCTCATCAATTAGTCCACATTCCTATAAATAAATAAAGTTTTATTTTTCACTCAACAAAATGCTAACTAATTTATATATTTTTTAAATGATTTAATGATTTTCAGTCTGTTATTTTAAAATATTTTTGTATGTTACTAAGTTAAATTCTGAGCATATAAACTTGCTAAATTGTTTTGCTGAGCTAATTATACTATCTATTATTTTTATCAAATGCTCTTGATATTACTATGTTTGTATTAAATTATCAAGAGATATTAGCAATTATTAATTCATCAATTAATGAATACCAAGATTTATTAATAAATCAAGATATTCTGTAATAATCAATTCATTTGAATAAAGAAAGGAACAGAGTCCTGCTAAATTATGTTCGCAGGCTAATATTGCATTAGTTTTTATAAAAATAAGATTACAAAGTGCTCTTAAGAGTGACTTTATCCCTTTAAAATATTACTCTTTTTATTATTTTTTATCTTTGAGATATTAAAGAAAATTTAAGACTATTTCAATTAAAATTGGGATAAAATCACCAAGAATTTGTTTAACCTGATCATTATTATACGTTAAATTTGAAATTAATTAAGACAAAGAATCTATAATACAAACTTCAGATGCTTAAGATAAGTGAGATTTCATGAACTTTGGTAAATCTGAATTAACAAATTTGAGCTACAAATACGATTAATTAAAACAGATTCCAGATAATGCATAATAAGAGTTAGCAACAATCTATGAGTTTTTACTTTTGAGATTTTAAAATAGTTTTTTTTAAATATCGGTTTCTAAAATTTCATTTTGAGCATTTTAAGATAAACATAATGAACCAATTAATTAAAAGCATTCTTAGTTGGCAACAGATAAATATTTTAAAATTTTATCAATAACTTTCTTTTGATAAAGAATTTCTGCATAATTGTAGTTGAAGCAATAAGAATCTAAACAAGTAAATATTTTTTTTAGTATTTTATTGCTATAATCCGATTTAATATTCAAAATCAAATCAATCTTATTTTTAGAGAATAATAATTATTACATGCATTTTAAATCTGAGTTTTAAATTAAAAATTCTAAATTTTCTTCTGTCAACTCATCTAAATATAATAATGACCAATCAAGGTCTAAAAGCTATTAAGTAATTTTTGCATTTCGAAAAGAAATGATTTTTGATAGACAGTAAAGAGAGCCTTTCAAATTGCTTTTTAATAGTAATAGAGTTGCTAAGCCAATTTTCAAAGAGTATTCTGCTATTTGAGGATCTACAATAATTTATTCGATAACCCAAAAATTTTAAAAATTTATATTAACATTTTTTCCATCAACCTTATTGTTCAATTAAAATTAGTTCAATATTTCATATTATTTTAATAATTGATTTACATGATTCTAATAATCAATTGTAACTATTGAGTTTCTTGTTGATTTTTCAATAGATGATTTTTTTTATAGCTCATCAATAGAAGAGTTTGAGTTAGAATTTGCATCCTTTAATAAAATTTCATAATTAAATTAAAGTTACTAGATTTATTCTACCCCTTTCTGTTCATCTTAATAATTTTCCATTTAATAAAAATATAGTTAAATGTATATAATTAAAAATAATAAATGAAACAAATTTTATAATTATATGTGCAATGAATAGCTCAAATTATCATTAATTATTGTCCGAGTAATATTACAGTTTCTATTATACTATTACCAGTCTTTCTGCCAACGTTTATTTCTAGAAATATGATTTTTAGATTACTTAACAAATTTCTAATTATTGCTTTTCATATAGTATTAGTTTTTCGTATTCTTCTAAAAAGGTGAGTTTATGTTCTAGTTTTTCCATCTACAAACTTATTAAAAGATTAATATGATTATTTAATTTCTCTTCTTCTCTTTTTTATAAAGATTTTGCCCTCTCTAAAGTTTCTTAATTCATTTAAATCACTCTTTTTTCTTCTTCAATAATATCTTCATTGTTGCTATTTGATTTCACTTCATCTAATTTTAGAAATTATTCTGAATCTTTCTTATTTAAATTATTTAATAATTTTTTGAAAATTGATAAATGAAAGCTAACAAGATTTTTTTAATCACTAAAAACATTGGGCTAAAATTAAAAATAAAGATACTTCTTCAAAAGCTATTCTACTTGATATATCATTAATTGATAATTTCTCTAAGCATTCTTTTGAATCTATCACTTTATCAATTTCTATTAAATGATCAATAGGATATTAAAGAAAGTGTAGAATCAATTCCTCTTCAGTATGAGAAGTTGAAAAAGTTTAATTTAATTGTTATGCTAATTTTTCCCAATTTGAATCAGAAGTTTCTTGAATAATAGAAATTAGGTAGCTCACTTCTTAATCATTTAAAATAGATCTAGGTTAATCAGATAAGATATGCAATTATTAAAACTTTTACTCAAGATTAGTTAGTTAGAAATCTTCTGATGTTAAACTGTTAGGAAAATTATTATTAGAAAAGCACTTCATACATAAATCTAATTTTATTGAATTTTTCTATTTATTTTCAACTTCTTTAACATTCTCTACTTTATCTTAATCTTACTTCTCTTTTTGAGTCTACTCTTTTTCAGAATACCATTATAGTCCACATAATATTCCACAAAAAGAACAACCAGGTCTAATTTTAATATTTTTTATACCTATATCTTTTAGAAAATATTTTGATGGCATTAATCAAAGTTATCTCATATTAATTTAAGTCACTTTTTTCATCAAGCTCATCTTTTGCATTTAATTATAAGGTTCTATATAGACCCTTTGTCAATGCTTATTGAGGTAATACTTTATTTGGACATGTATCTGGATCAACAGAATAATTTATTAAACCCCAATATTATAAAAATCCATGTATTCTTGATATTGTGCATGCATCACCTGCTAAGACTTTTCTACATGCAATTGTTGTTAAATATGTGCTTGGCTAACTTCTATAAAGGTTGACAATAAAATTTCTCTATTTTTTATAAAGCTCAGGTGTTTTGGAAACATGTTAATTTGAAAAAAATTCAGGAAAATGTTCCTTTTCAATTTCATTGATACTCTCCATTTAAAACCAATTAGCACAGGAAGGAATTATCAGTGAATGTTTAGATAATTGTCTTCTAATTTCTTGTTTTTATGATTCTTATGGCTATTATATTGGTATAGGTATTTATGGTTAAGGGGGCTATTATATTTGAGGTGGAGGTTAATGAATTTAGGGGAGTGGAGGCTAAGCAAACCATTAAGTTTAGGGTGGCATTTGCTTAACTTAATGAGGGTTTTAAGGTGTTGGGGAAGAATTCCAAATCAGTTTAGAGGGAATATTATCCATTTATGATTGAACTAAATTATTTTAGGGAGGCATAGGTGGATGGATATTAACAGGTTGAATTGGAGGAGGTAATGTTTATTTGATTTATGGAGGTGGTTTAGTAACAACTTATTTTTAAGCAGGTTTTGGTTGAGTAATTTTTTATTGATCAAGAAATGTTTTTGGAATTTTTATTTTTGTATATATTTTTTCTTCAACTTAATATCCATCCGGTACTTTTATCAAGGTAATTTTTACAAGTTGATCTTATTGATTCATTTCTTTTCAATGTTTATTTATTTAATTATATTAATATATTTTTCATCAAAAAACTTAAGCATAAATTAAATAATGTTAAAAATTTAAGAATTACTTTCTCATCATTTTTAAAAGAGATAACCAATAATAATTATGAATTTTAGTACACTTTAAAATAATCTAATGATAAAAATAAAATGATAAAAAGAATAAATAAATTCTTTTTTTTGATTATTATCTAAGATTCTATACTGAAGTGTTTAAATTAAAAATTAAATTTCTATTAATTTATCAATATTTCACATCGATTTTCGATTTGATAAATTAAAATATTAATCATCAAATCATATTATATAATATGCAATTTGATGATAATTTAGTTGATAATTATGCAGCTCTATACTTCAATTAAGAGCATAATATATTATGACTATTATTTTTAAGAGTAAAGATCTCTTTTCTTAATTAAATAATTATTTATTATTTACGTCAGAGAGTTTAATAATGGGAAATTCAGTATGTTATAGCTAGGATGAAGTTCGAAAGAAGGAATGTCTCCCTTTAAGAATAAAACGAGCTATGGAAATTAAAAAAAAGCTTAAAATGATTGTGCTAAAAGGAGCTAAGGAACTGGAAAATGAATCTGAAAAAACTGAAATGCTGGAATGTTTCCTTGATTTTTTTAAAGTAATTTTTAAATTGATTAATAGGATAAACTTCTTAAAGTAATTTAAAAGTATGAATTTCCAAAACCTGGTAAAGACTTTTTTTAATCTGGTTATGTTTTATCTTTTGCAAATATAACAGATATTACTCAGTAGATTCATAAAGATGATGGTGATGTAGACTCTTAATTGTTAAAAAGTTTGATGGATGATATCAATGAGTTAAAAGAAAAGTCTCTTTTTTATTTAATTCTCAAAGAATTCGACAGATTCTACAAATAATTAGTGTTATCAAAAAAAGATAAATTAGACGATATAACAATATCTCCTAATTTGCATCATATGTCTGATACTAAGAGTTTTATTAAAACACAATTACCATTAGAAATTTAAGAAAAACATTAAACTATCGAATTTGAAGACTGTTTTTTTTCTAAGAGAAAATTAAGTGCTTTGATTAAGGAAGATAAATGTTTGATAGATTACCTAATTATTAGTATAATTAACCTGTTTGAATTTTTAAAATAGACAATTTACTTGACATATTCAGATATAATTAAATAATATATTTCTCTAAATGATATTTAAAAATATCTTTAAAATAGTTTGTTTTTCTAAAAGCTAGTTTAACATTATATATACGATAAAGAATTATGTATTGGATAACTAATTGAAAAGATCATTCCTTTAAAATATTAAAATTAATAGATCTAATATGAAGGTCAAATATTGGAAAGATAATAAACTTTAGATATATCCTTATATCCAGAACCTGGATA
This sequence comes from Paramecium primaurelia, assembly GCA_905182975.1. NCBI lineage: Eukaryota > Ciliophora > Oligohymenophorea > Peniculida > Parameciidae > Paramecium > Paramecium primaurelia. Next base: position 22,898 of record CAJJDM010000012.1, read on the forward strand.
ATAAACAATGATTAAAGAATTTGAAGAGGATATTTTTGCTCATGATTTTGGAAAACTAAGATAAGAATAGTATTTCAGAAATAGCTCAAGGATGTCAATAATTGAGATGTAAAATAAAATTATGAATGCAATTGAATAAATTGAAAAAGAAAATCTACCTTATAAAGAATTATTTATAATTTTGAAACAAATGTTTGAGGAAGTTAAGCCATATAGAATATTTCTGTTGATTTAAAAATTGTCTGATGATATTGTTGATATTTATTTATAGTCTAGACCTTAAGATTAATAAAATAAATATCGTGAACTTATTTTAGCAGAAGATAATAAACTTTCAATTATTTTATTTTTACTGCATAAATTTTAAGAATCAAGTAAATGTAATTTAAACAGATTATTTTATAAATTAAGATTTATGATGGATTACAATTAAGTTCTTGATGATAGAATAAAATATGAAATGGATTAATCATTTGTGAGATTTTATGCCTGTCTTGAGATGATGATCTAAACTCCTTGATTTTTATTCTATTTAACTTTAAAGCAAAGTTACCTTGATTTTATTTGTTTATTTATTTAAAATATCCATCTTTGATAATATTATAATTATATCTAATTTTACTTGTTTCATAATTTTTCCATATTCTAAATGCTTCAATTATTATTATTCTAAATTATTTAGAAGACATATAATAAGAATAAGACAAAATTTAAATGTAATAAAAATTAAATCATTATTAGTTATTTATATTTTCATATATCTTCTTAATGAACTTTAATTAACGAGTGAAAAAGTTATGGAGGAATAAAGTCTTCCTAATCATATAATCCATCTTTTTAGTAAATCAATTTTATTTTTTCATTTTTTAAAAAGCGAAATGATTCTATAATCTTGCATTGCTCTGACTTTTCGAATTAGGAATTATTCAAAGTTTTGTCAATTTTCTAATAAGTTTCATACAATTTAGATAATGAATTATCGTTGGATTATAGAAATTAATGATTGAATACTTCATCCTTCATTTTATAATCAAATTTTCCATTTAAATACTTTATCATCATATCTAATACTAAGTTTGTTGATCGAAATAATAGTCTAAGTGGTAAAATTGTTAGTAAAACAATAATAACATCTACCAATATAGCATATAGACTCATATTTGTGAACCAAGAAACTACTTTCTAAATTTAACCATTTAATACTGAAGCAATCTCTTATTCATAAGTATTATTTGATAAACTAATATCATTTACAATAAATACGTTAATGCTATAAGTTCTGTTTAAGGTAATTAAGATGCTTTTATATATACATTTTATTTTAATAAACTATTGTACTTGTAAATTGGATATATAGTTTGGTTTATAGATTATTTTATCTCCTCCCAATCAGTGATATTAAATCCTGTTAAAGTTTCATTATATATATAATCGGTTTTATTTTCCATTTGATGATCTATAAAGCTTTTTGAATAAACAAGTGTTCCAATTTCATCTAGAATCATCAAACTTAATTTATCCATATACAAAAAATCTTGTAATTTAGGAAAATTGATTAATAATGATGCTATTCCTGTAACTTATAGTTTTGGATTAAAGAGTATATTTGAATATGTAGCCAATAAGTAATTATAGTTGCTCATTTAAAACAGTTTACTGATTTTATATGGAATAAATTTTTTCGTAGATTAGAGTTCTTAGGTGTAATTAATGAACCACTATTATTAAAAGGCCTCTAAAGTTTCATTCTTTGGTTTCGTCGGATAATAAACAGTAAATAAATTGTCTACTATAGATGTTAAATATATTTATTAAGAAACAATGTAGAAATCAAAGGTGTATTAATGAGTATGCAAAAGATTAACCATATTTTCAAAAGGCTTTATTTAAGCATCTTGTAGGCTGAAATTACCAAAAATTGTATAGCAATTACTTGAAATTTATATTTATTGATTTAATTGTTGCATTATATTGCAGTGCTAGAGTTCTTAGACAATTTTAAGATCTACAGTATGCATCCAATAGTTCAAGAATACTAATTTAGACATTTTAGATGTAATCATATAAAATGCAAACTTCAACACATACATAGCATCTTTCGATTAAATTGAGAGAGCTCTAGATTTGTGAATTCATAATACTTTTTGTTTTGTAATGATAATATTTATTCTGAAATCAATTGGACTTAATCAGTAGCCAACGATAATTGAATGTTTTAACATATAATAAGTATTGCTAAACTAAATCCAAGGATGATAAATGTGTATATTAATAGAATTGTACTCATTCTTAACTTCTATGTTATTTTTTTCAAACCATTTTAATAAAGTGAATTGTTTTTTTATGATTTAGATATTGGCATTTCTAAAAATGAATTATTAATTAAGATAAGTTAAAATATTTGATATAAATAGGGAGTTAGAGGGATTTTTGAAACAAAAAATGGTAAATTTACATCAATCTAAATGAAGTATATATTCATTTAATTAGTACTAGATTGTAAAATTTAGAAATATAATTCTTCTTGGATTTGTAAAGTAAATTATTAAGAATTAAAAATAACTGTTTAATAATCTAATATTATATATATGTATATATATATGTTGTTGAATTTTAGTTATTTTAATAATCTATATAGATGTAAAATTTATTATGTTTTTTTTGGAATGTAGTAATTATACAAATTTTTTATTTTCTTGTTTCTTCAAAGTAGATGAATTAAATGTTATTTATTGAGTTCAAATATTACCAAATTACTATTAATACTCTATATATTTCTCAAACTGAATAACTAATTTGTTATTATTTAATTACTTTTTATAATGTCTGACAGATCCCGAACTATCAGCCTTAGAAAATAACAGATATTAGAAAAAATTCAATATAATTTCCAAAAAATTGATCCTGCTTTCCAAGTAAAATACTTTATTGGGGAAAATTCAAATTTAGTTGAATATTAAATGAACAAATGGAATCGGCAAAGCAGACAAAAAACTGTTTATGAGTAATAAATAGAGAGAGCAATAAAAACATTACGTCATCCATTTACACTAGAGAGTTATGTTGATAAACCATAATTCATTACTCCTAGTTCAGATAAGAATCATAAAGAGATTAAATAAAATGAAGAAAAAACCTAGATTGCAAAATCCCCAATAAAAGAAGAAACATTAACTAGAAATTGTATTGCTACACCATCAAGTCCATTAAAGTTATTTATTATTTAATATAGGAAGCTGTTCACCTAATATTAAGATTTAGTAAAAGTTTAATATATTACATCCTCTGAACAGATGAAAAAGCTAATTCAATAATATTCAGATTCTGAAAAACCATATTCATCTTCTAGAAACCCAGAATTCACTCCATCAAGATAGATAAACTTAAAACGAAAAAAAAAGGGAACAAATTAATTTTCTTTGATTCCACCATCTCCTATTCCTAGAAATCGAGAACATTTATTATAAAAAAACACTAATAATTTAATTCTGTTAGATGAACTCTAAGATGATTTAGAAAGTTTTAGAAAATCATTAGGAGAAATGTAGAAATTTAAAAATTTATTCCCAAAAAGATAATAAAAGAAATCTAAATATGACTTTTTATTTTGATCTTAAATTGTATGTAATTTAATTGAATTTATTATTGAGAGTTAAGATTGAAATGTTATCACTTATAGTAGTCTTTTAATTAATAACTAATATATTTCATATGGGTATTATTAATTGATTAATTTCTATCAATTTCAAATAGCATTACTTATTAATTAGCTAAATTTAATTATGTTTAGCCTTTAAAGAACAAATTAATAAATATATTATTACAACAAAAAAATTTTATAGGAAATTTAAGAAAAATTATATGTATAAACATATTTAACCTGAAGTTCTTTCAAACTTTCTTTAGATTTTTAATTTAAACTAAACTTAAATTATATAAGAAACATTTTATTCTTTATAGATAATTAAATTATCAAACTCTCACATATTTGATTCAATATACTCTAATGGTCTTTCTGATTATCCTAATACTGTATTTAATTATTGAGGTTTTAAAAGAATTATTTAAAACTCTTCTTATTTCTTTATTTAATATATTATTAATTTACTTTGAATTAATTCAAATCTTAAAATTTAGGTGAAAAATCTGGAGAACCTATCTCATAATTATTTCTAATTAACTAAATGTATAATTCATATTCTTTATTTTGTGCACTGTTAATTTCAAAAATTTATGGAAATTCTAGTTTATCACTAATTTCTGCTAAATTTCCTAATTAAAATAACTTAATTATCCAATAATTCACTTAAATTAAATCCACATACAATTAGTACATTAGCATATTTGTAGTATTATCTGGAGACTAATCCAAGATACGATCTAATTTAGTAATAATTTAAAACATTGATTTTATAAAACAAATTAAGCTATAAATTCATACATATTCTTAGCATCATTTAGTATCAAAATTATAAGATTTTATATTAAACTATTAGATTTTTTTACTAAAATATTCTCTAGATAAGGTATAAACTAAATTAAGAGGAATATTTTACCAGTTTTAGTTTCTTCAATATAAAAACAATTACAATTTATGAAGCTAATTAATTTTTGAAATCCATTTAATAAAAATCATTAATTTTGCATGAACATAACAAAAAATATTGGTTTCTTTCTGTAATCCCTTTAAGATAGTCTCGATATTAAAAAATTAAATTCTAATATAATTATTGTAGAATAGGAAGTTATTTAATTGGTTGTCTGTAATAGATCAAAACCTAATCTAAATCAACAAGGTCTCCAAAATCTCTACATGATAATAGAAGTCTGTGAATAATTATTAATATCTTGAGGGAAGCAATATCATTTCTGCATGATTTAAAATGTTGATATAAAATCTTAAATGATTGTTGAACATGTAACTCCTATATTTACCCATTAAAGCCTTCTTATAAAACTTAGTATTTTAGTTCATTTACTAAGTGTAATTTAGAACTCTCTAAAATTCTTCTTAATACCTATTATTGAATATCTATATACAATCTCAAACTCTGTTTAGGACTAAAAATCCTTAAAGTATTTTATTATTTTCTTCATTTCAAATAAGTAAATAATTAATGTAATTATTAAAGTAGTGGAAAAATAACATTTTTGATTGTTACTTTCTTTTATTAATTAATTCAAATAAATTATGTAATCATAAATAAAACAATTTTTCAATATATACCCCTAATCTAAAACATCTCAATGGTATTTAGAAATCAATTAATAATAAAAAAGTTTAAATTTGAGAGAGAGATTTAAAAATAAGAGAGAACAATAATTTATATTAATGGCTACTCAAAATTTATTAATAATGATTATGTTAATTCATAATAAAAGTATTAGATAAATAAATATGATTAATTTTGTATATTTTGATAAAGTTAAATCCCATTTAATTAAAAAAATAAACTTATCTAATTCATTCTTTTTTACTATTATTTAGATATATATCAAAATAATAAATGATTCTATAGGAATTATAAAATTCAATATCTTTTCAAATAGATGATTGATTTTCAATAATAACTAGTTCCAATTTTAAATAAATTTTTATAATACTATATTATTATTCAATTTTGGTTTTAGATGAATCATCTAATTTTCTAACATTTAAAGCCTAGAAAAGCAAAAGAATTATGAGTTCTTAAAATTTAGAATTGTTTCAATTTTAATTATAACTTAATTCATTTAATTGTAATTTATCATTTTATCAACTTTCTATTCTATAACTTTTATTATTAACTTGAATTAACAGGATGATTAAGTTTTGTTTTAGTATTGGCTCAATTAGTAAAATAATTTTAATAAGGTTCAGTCAATTTGAAAGTTTGATTTAGTTATTTGTTTGAATTACAATTACTTAAATTATTTCATTAATTATATTTGATGTTAAGTAATTATACAAAGTCTTTAAATGTAAATTAATTCTTTGTTTTGAGAAAGAAGTTAAAAATTTAAATTATTTAGTAATAATAGTATGAAACGCAATAAATTTGGTTATACTTTATTCTTTGAGAGTAGTGATAAAATTTAAACATGTCAATAAATATTTGATTTCACTGAATAATTATATCACTCATAGTTTTAAATCAAAATAAATATTTGAATTCGTTAAAACAATAATGAGAATAGTATAAGTTTGTTGGCAAAATTAATTAAACCATAATTCTCGTAATTTTTCAATGATTTTCATTTAATTTTAGAAAAGTCATATCTTATCTTTAATATTAAGTTATTTTAGTTATGATAGATATTTTGTGATATCATTAAAAGCATCAAAACATTAATAAAATATTTATATGGAAGTTGAATAATAGTAATAGCCAGTTAATATTAGAGGACTTAATCTTTCTAGAATATCTTAATCAAGCATATAGATGAATGATGAGGATGATTTTTATGGAGGACATTCAGGAAGATCAATTGAATTAAGTATTAGAGAATGTCAGGAAGCGAATGAATTTAAAAAAAAAAGTCTATAAATTGAGTTGTCCATAGTTGACTATTTAAGCTCAATGAATATTAAAATGAAAACAGATCCAAAAGCCAAATAAGATCGTTACTATTCTAACTTAAGAAATAACAACAAAAGAAGAGCCTATACAACTCTAGAAATTGAAAGGGATTTTTCAGATAATACACCAGATTCAACTATCAAATCATCTTAACTTTCATTAAAAGTAAATTCACTTCTTGAAAGAAGAAAGACTCAACTAAGTTTTGCAAGCACAAATTAAAGTATTTCAAGTTTATAAGCAATTTCATATACAAAATTAGAAAGAAAAGTATTTAAAAAGTCAAAATAATATGAATGTGAAGAAATAGATAGCATAATATCTAATTAATCTCCTTATTGAAATGGAAATTTGATTATGTTATTTGTTTTACTAATCCTTCATCAAAATTATAACTATTTATCAAAATTTTTTTTAAATCTATAATCTTATAAATAAAACGAGATTTTTCTTATAATCAGTTTCCAATAATGTTGATCTATTTTAGAGTCCTTATAAAGTCATTTTTATAATCTAAAACTCCCTTTAATTTAGTCATTAACTTATGAAATAACTCTTCAAAAAAGAAAACGAATACATATTGTATTCATATCTAATATATGATTTGAATACTCAATCTTAGATTGTTTTTCATTTAACATCTCTCCCTTCATGTTTCATACTTTTTTATTTTATTATGGTTTAATTTTTTTAAGAAATTTGAACTTTTATCTTGCAAATAAGGAAATTATGTAATAGTGTCATTTCGACTTATAATATAATTACTTTGATTTTCCATAATTAATGATAATTTTTTATTTGATTGCATTTGTTTAAGGACTAATTCCTGATAACTGCAAATGGACAGACCCAGATGGGTTTCATTTTGATATCAATCATCTAAAAAGAAAAGACAATTATAAAGTAACTTCATTTAGTGGGGCAATGTCATTCGAATTTAATTTTTGTACATATGGTGTTTAATGCAATCACAGAGAGGTAAAGAAGGTTGAGTATTAAGGGTTGCTGCGTTTTAATTATTTCATAATAAATGTTACACAATAGGCTTAAAATCTGAATCAGATATATGGTATGATAGTTTTGGTTTAAATCTAAAATATAAAAATGGTAAGGAGTATTAAATGATGATAGGTGATTTATGTGGAGAAACCTTATAATATTCTGTTTAATTTTAAATTTAATGTGGAGAAGAAGCTCCATTTAAATAAATTATGACAGATTCTCCATGCAATATCATGCTTTAGACAACCCATCCTATGGCATGCAGAAAATATGAGAGTTACTTCTATTATTATTTGTTTTCAATTGTTTTCATAGCTGCAGGTTTATTCTTAATGAAGAGAAAGAAAAAGTAAGAACAAGGATATGTGTTAGTTTGATTGTATAATAATAATGAGATAATAACTATTCTGTTTCACATTGGATATCATTTATTATTTTAAATATTTCCAATTTATTTCATCATATCTTGTATATTTTTGTATACATCCAATTTTTGAAGCAATTTTGGATCTTTTTAGATATCTTCTATTAATTATTATGAATATCCTTTGCTCACTAAAAATCAATATTTTATTTATACTTAATTCCCTAAAACTATCATTAGGTGGAGGGTGTTAGACTTTTACGAAAACTTTATGCATTTTTATTAAATAATTTACTTATTCAATTGTAGTCCCTGAACCTTTTGCTATTCGTTTAATTCTAGAATTTGATAAAGTAACTACAATACATATAATGATATACCCTCTCCATCTAATTCTTTTGATGTCATGGAATCCATTATATAAAGATTTCTTTTAATATTCTAAATTTATTCTTATTCTGTTATTTTAGAAACAAATATATTAGTAAGGAAATTAATTGATCCAAATTTTATAATATGTTTTAATTCTGATTCTAAATCTCTTAATGTGAATTATTTTTCTTTAGGTCCAATTAAAATAAAGTTATTTAGATTTTTTATTAATCCCTTCAAATTTTCTAATCCTAATAATTTAATAATAAAAGATGAGGATTAAAATTCTTAAAAATCCTCAAAACATTCTCCATAACATACAAAATCGATAGGTGTATTGGTTGATACAATAGAAGAAATTGCTCCTCCACCTTTAGCATGACCGTCCAATTTTGTTATTATTATTGATCCTAAATTAAAAGTACTTTTAAAAGCTAATGCTTAATCATAACAAGATTATCCTAATTAAGAATCCATTACAAAAATAACATTGTCTGTTTATATCATAAAATCTATTTATTTCATTTCTTCAAATAAATCATTTTATTATATATGCCTTCCTGGAGTGTCTATAAGTATAATTTCAATTCCCTCTTTTTTGAAAATCTCTACACCATCCTATACAACTTTAACTGGATCTGTTTCAGTATAAGAACTTGATATTTCATTTGAAAAAATACCCATAATATGGAACTCTAATTTTGATAGCATTATATTGTATCTGATCTAAACACATTTTTGAATAAGTATTAGCACTAACTATCCCAACCTTCCATCCTCTTTTTTAATAATAATAGGCATATTTAGAGCAAGTACTAGTTTTACCAGATCCCTTTATACCTATAAACATTATAATATTAGTTTTTCCTTTAATTCAGTTATATAATATACCTTTTTTTGGTGCAAATGATGAAATATCATTTTTAAATAATTTATTCAATTCCTCAAATATGGATTTTTAAATAAGTTTTTATAGATTTATAAATTCTGTTTCATAAAGTTTGAACATCAATTTAATATTTTCTCTAAACTTTTATATTAATTTAACATTGACATCAGCCTTTAATAATGCAAGAGATATTTCTTATAGTATCTAATTAACAAAAATTTCATTAATTTCTTAAGGTTAATTTAATTTATTAAGAACTTCTTTTATTGATTATCCAAGTTCTCTTAACACCATTTTAAAAATACCAATAAATATCAAATTAATAATTTCCTTTAATTAAATTACAAAACTTAATAAATTTCATAAAATTATTATTACTTTGACACGTATATTGATATAATTATAATAAATGAATAGTAAATTTATTAGTATTAATAATATTTTATTAAATATTTTATGTATCGAATTAGGATCCAATTATTATAAAAAAAGTGAATCTCTATTAATTAAAAATATAGGAATTATTAAATTATAAATCCAATTCCAATTGAAACAGTTAAAACTATCAAATAAAGTAAATTCTATAATATTCTTATTTTGATTAATTGTAATTGAAGAGTTATTAATTATAATTTAGAATTGCTGATATCTAATAAATTCAATTATTTGTCATTTATAATAATGTTCCTTTTTTTGATGTTAATTATGTCAATTATAATGAAATTTAGATAATCATTATAAATTTTTGATTAAAGTGATGATTAAATATTAGCATTTCTTTGATTAAATTTTATGTATAAATTATATATTATATAATATTGCAAGCTATTTTTAAACAACTTGATACTTGTTTTTTGCATGAAATAAATTCAAAAGAAATCATCCAAATTAAATTATGGAAGTTAGCAGACTTAATCATCTTCATCGAAAATCATAAGTTTGACCATATTTCGATTGAGAGATTCTTCCTCTATTTATAAGTTCAAATCATCTTATTAAGTTGACATAGTTTGTTTTTACACTTTTTGAGTCTTTCTCTGTACTAATGGTGATAAGGGGTTAAACTTTTAATGATGTGATCTAAGATTAATAATGAAAATACCTGCATTGACTTGGTGATCGAGTTCCAATAACCTCACTCATTGATTTAAATATTTTATTATTTTTCTTTATGTCAGAATGTTCCTCTAAGAAGTATAAATATTTTTCATGTTCTTCCTTTGTCCAATGACCAACATTTTTTTTAGGGGAAATCAATTCAAACTTCTTTATTCTTTTGGATTTTGGTGATTATGAGAAAGGAGATTCACAGGAATCATCTAAATCCAATTATTATTCATAAGAATTCAAAGACATTATTTTTATTAAAAAACCAAAATAATTTATTATTACTTTAAGTATATTGTTCTCATTTTAAAGATTTTGTTTAATATAATTAGTGTTAATTTCATCTCCTGTAATTTCTAATTATCATTTGAAGGCTTTGCAAAATTATTAAATTTATTATTTAATAATCATAAGTATAATTCTTTTTATGATAAAAGAACTTTATGATTATATAACTTTAAATATAAATAAATACTTAATTTTATACAATAAATTAATAGCATACATATTATATAAAGAATTAAATAATTAATAAAAAAGTCAATCTTTAAAAATCTCATCTATTAAACTTCTCCTTTAATTATTTTATAAATAATAATTATGATTATAAATAACATAATCTTAATTTGAGATTTCACTTTGAAAAAAACAAATTCAATAAACATTATCAAAGTATATTTTAATAAATAGACTATTATTATTATTTTTATCCCTCATATTCAATTTTGAATTATTTCATTTTGATATTTCAATTTAACATAAAGATTGTGATATAATAATTTATAAAAATATTTAATATTATAAGAAGAATATATTTTATGATATATATTTATTAGAATTTTAATATTATATTTTATTATGAATTAATTCCATACTTATGAATATTTTCATTTCTCTTTTTTAATTATTCTTTTATAAAAATATTGATAAATTATTCTATTCATTTTCATTTTTAATCATCAGACTTAAACTTAAGTATATTTTTTTATAATTCATTCTAATATCTATTTGATTGAATGTCTTGAACGTAATTCAATAAATAAGTAAGTTAATTATTTTAGATATTATCAAAATTTATTATTTAACTGATATAATTATAATGCGAAAATAACCACTTTAAAGTAGATCAAGCTTTTCTTGTAATCCAAAGGGAAGAGAAAAACCACTTAATGAGTCATAAGTTAGTAATTTAGTAACAGAAAATTAAAAGTTACTTTAACAAAATGATAAACTAATATAATAATTGGAACATTTAAGATAAGAATATGAATCATTAGCTACAAGTGGAATCTAAAGTATTAAGAGTTAAAGAAGTAAAAAAATAGAATTTGAATCATCAAATGATGAATTGAATAAATTGAAAATATAGAAGGAAAAACTTATAGTTGATAATGAATGTTTAAGAAGAACAATAACTAAGTTATAACATTAGTTGGATGAATAGAGTAAATATGTTGAAAATTTGTAAAGATCTTAATATGATTATGAATAATTAAAATAACGTTTAGAAGAAACAGTTTAAGTAGTTAATGACTTAGAAATATAATTATAAGAATAATATCAATAATAAAAATAATTTGAATATAACTAAAAAGTAATAACACTTAGTAATCAGGATACATAAGAACATCTATCATCCCATTAAAAAATGAATGAAATATAAATCAGTTAACTTAAAGAATAAAACAATAAACTAAATAAATTGCTTGAAGAAAGATTGGTTTAGTTGGAGAATATAACAAAATTATTAAATTAACGAAATGAAGCATATAATAAATTATAAGAAAGTTATGATCAAGATATAACAGATATGAGATAAAATAATTCCAAATAGAAATCTCATTCATCTGATTTTGAGAGAAAAGCTTTATAAAATTAAGTCAATTAGCTTAAATAATAAGTTGAAAAATGCCAATAAAATAATTGTCAACATAGATCAAAAGTATAATAAAAGAATGATGAAGAACAATAAAAAATAATTTAAGATCTTTCATCTATGTTAAAATAAAAAGAACATTAAATTAAGGTTTAAGAATAATAATATGAGGAACTTCAATAAAATACAAAATAAATTTAAACAGCAATAGCTTCTAATAATTTTGCTAATAATTAAACTTAATAACTTTTGCAATAATAAGTATAAACTTTAATGAAAGAATTAGAGATACAAAAATAACAGAATCATAAAATCATATATGATTACAATTAATTAAGAAATCTGAATTAATAATTGAATGAGAAATTGAACTTTTATAGTTAAAGTTAATAGAAAATGATGCATAATTATTCTCATTCTTTTGTCTCATCTCCTGGAAGATTAGACACTTATCCTATTAAGACTTCATCAGCTTTAACAAATAGAACCAATATTATGTAAAATGCCCCTGATTCTCCATTTAGAAAATAGAAACTTCACTTATTATTCACTGATGATTAATAAAAGTTACCACCCAATTTATCTACTAAAAGTAAATAATTTTTATTAAACTATTTTAGAAATTGTTTAAGTAGCTTCAAAACTATTTGAAGGTGATTAAAACTAATAACCAAATAAAGACAGATTTATATTACATGATTGAATAAAATATCAATTTTATATCTATGAATTGCTATTTAAGATTATGTCAACATCATCTTCTTTAATAATAAGAGATAATTTAGACTTACGAATTTATGAAATACTTAAAGAATAAGTTATCTTAAAAAATAATATATTTAAGTATTTCTTTTATATATTTTTGTATCATTTTATTAAAGGAGACTTCTCATATATAAGTGATATAGATTAAGAAGTGAGATCGGTTATTCTAAAATTAGAAAAGTATATTTATAATTATATTTAATTTTAATGATTTGCCCTTATAAATGCGATGAAGATTGTATTGAAACCCTTCTGTCTGATGGGTTATTGCTGTCTATTGGATGTGTTGTGATCTCTTTAATGATATCACTTTATTTAATTATTAGACACTTAATGAATTTCAATATGCCCTTTTTTCAAAGTAAAATCATAAGTATCAAAATATTCTTTACTCTATTAGTTATACTCATGATGGCACCTTTCTATGGATTAATTTCAATAATGTCTATGGAATTTCATGTAAGATTAAATTCAAATATAGTAGTAAACAGGGTTTAGCATCCTATTTCGAATTGGTTCGTGATATTTATTTGGCTTTTCTATTATTTACATTTTTCTACCTTATGTTCTCATACATGGCATATAATCCAGAAGATAAACAATTATATGATGACCGTGTTTATGAAATAATGATTGAACATGAAAAAGAAATACATCATTTATGGCCTGTAAGTTATTGTACTGAAAGATATTTATTAACGACGTATAATATTAATTTTATATATTAGAAAGGCTAAAGCAAAATATTTCACTTATAGATGCAAAAAATTTGTACTTTAATATTGTGTAGTGAAACCTGTTCTTACTATTTTAATCATAGTTTTACATCCATTTCATCATAAATTATATGCAGTAACTTTAAATATAATATTCAAAGCAAAGATTAATGTCAAGTTTTGAATTTATAATAATTACGAGTGAAACATTCTCACTCTATTACTTAATTTTATTTTATTATGCCCTAAAACATCCTTTATAGCCATACAAGTAAACATTTATATTAATTCTTTAGACCATTGCTCAAATTTTTAATTATAAAGATAACGTTATTTTTTACCTTCTGGTAATCGTTAACTCTTTCAATTTTTGAAGAAGAAATTTCAAGTTGTTTTGAACCAGATGAAACCAAATATAGTAATGCTACAATCATAAGTGCCATAGAAGTATAAATATTAACATAATTTATTCAGAATACTTTAGTTTGTGTAGAAATGCTTTGCATGACTCTTGCAAGTATTTTTGCTTTTACTTACATTGATTTTATTACAGAAGATGAAAATAAAGTTGGAACGCTTGGCTAAGTATTAACAGATAATTGGAAAGCATTCTAACATGATTTTAGATTAATAAAACCAAAGAAATTTGGGTATTTATTTTTAATTTAATCTTAGATTTATATCAAAAGTCCATGAAATTGAAATGCATAACAAAAGAATATCAGGAAATTAAGAATTTGAAGTTACATTAACAGGTGATTACCAAAGATTAAGTAAGGCTATAGATGTTCAATATATATGAATTATATAAATAATTATATTTAATGATTATTGATTTGATAATTACAAATCCCAGAATAACCAATTTTTATATGATTTATTTTAATAACAAAAATCTTCATCCGAAATTAAAAAATAATTAAAGAAATGGATAGAAAGCTGCAAGAAAAGATTAAAAATTTATTTTAATAGAATTTAAACATAATTGTTAATAAATTTCTATCATGACTTATTTATAAATCCAAATAATCCTCCTTTTTTTGGTTATGCAGCTTATTATTAATTTGATTATTATGGCTGATCATCAACTTTTAATTAATTTGAAGTGGCATTCTAAAATAAGTAAAAACTTTTACAATCGCAGCCTATTTTGCAGCATCACTTGTAGCAGCTTATTATCCTACTTTTTCTGCAGCATTCAAAGCCCAATCTGGAGCACCTGGAATCTAACTTTTTAAACCTGCTTTGGCTGCTTATCCTCCAGCATTTTTCATTTATTCTTTTACTCTTTCATCTTCATAAAATTATGCAACAGATTTATCAACTTATTAATTGTATTATTGAGTTAATGTTTAAGAGGAAGAGGGTTTACTTCCTTATAAAGGATTAGCATTTTATTATGGGACTTATTGTTAGGGAGGTTTTTAAACATTTCCAAATAAGTTTTATTGTTGTTTTGGTTATTAAGTCTATTATTGATTTTATTATTGATTTTATTATTACTATTATTATTATTACTATTGCTATTATTATTATTATTATTATTATTATTACTATTACTATTATTATATTTATTATTACTATTGCTATTATTATTATTATTATTGTTATTTTTATAATTGTGCATCAGTCATTAAATTTTTCGAGGTATCAGAAGATGTTTGAGTAGCTGGAGCTTTGTTTTATGTATTTATTTAAGCTTTTGGATCTTATTATTTTTATTATTATTATTATTATTATTATGTTTAAGGTTTAGTTTATTAGAGTTGTTGTTATTGTTATTATTATTATTATTCAGCAGCTTGGTCTTCTTAAGCTTATAATATATATTCCGAAAGACTAAAATTATTTTCATAAGATACTCAGGGTCTCTTTTAATGATTTTTTAGGCATTTCTAAAAGTCTCTATTTCCTTATTTAATTTTTTTCTCTCCTCTACTATATTCTAATCTTCACTTATCGCTTGGAGCAAATATTGGTTTTACATTAAATTTTATTGTAATTACATAAGCATTTTAGTCTAATAATAAATTATTGATGATTACTTAACACCCTTTCACTAAGAAATAACCAATTAATTTAGGAATATTATCTCTTGTTGATCTAACAACTAATTTAAAATAATGTTCAATTTTATTTTTCAATTCAGCAACCATATACTATCCTTTAACAGGTTAAGCCTCTTTGGCAGGTTTACCAAGTCTAATAAACTATTTACCAGCCAAATAATTGAAATCATTAGTGAAAACATAATTCATTTCAGCTTCCAATATATCCTATACAGAATTTTGAGCATGTTATTTACATTCTTAAATAATTTCAAGAACTTATTCCTCTAACATTTTAAGAACAGATGGAATTCTAAATAAAAAAATTTAGATTACGTTTGTAATTAATCATCCAAGATTGCTATTGCATAATCTTCAAGAATTGAATAAGCTTCATCAATAATATTAAAAGCTGGTTATTACAATCTTTTTAATTCTGGATTTAATAATGCATAAAATGCATCAACAGGAAGAAATCCAGGAATAGTTAATGCTGAATATTTTTAAATAACTTGTGTAATATCATCTTCAGAGTATTTCTTTAAAGCTTAGTATTCAAGGTCATTAAACTCATCATATAATTCTTAGAATAATAGTTTTATTTTGGCTCCAGCCGGAACTTGGAAAAAATCATTTTTCTTTGCTGATTTAATCTTTTGATAAGATCCTGTAATTGAATTTCTAAATCTAACAGAGAACTCATGAATTAATTTCCATATATAATGCATTTTATCCTAAAATAATGTTATTTAGATATACTGAGTCTTCAATTGGCAAACCTGGGCCTAAGACATCTAATCGTACTTAAATTTTAGCAACTCTATTATTAATCTCTTTCATTAATTCTGGAAGGAAACTTCTAATCCTTCTATAAAGAATTGTAGTTAATTTTCTAGTTAGAACTTAAGTTCCAAAGATTTCACCTGGAATAGTTGAATACACAGGATGATTTGCAAAAAAGTTTTTTTCTCTAAGAACTGCTTAAATAATGGGAATATTATCATTAATTTCTTATTAAGATCTCAATTTGACACCAACATAACCATATTTTAATGGTACTTCTTCTCCTTTAAGCATTTTGAATGCATTTGTTCCTTAATCCATAATATCAATTTTAGTCAAGACTCCAATTGTTCGAACACCTTTGAAAATTAAGTATAAATAGTACCATCGGGATCTAATTTTTTAGCTAACAACAATGCATCAGATGTAGTCATATCAGCATTTGCAGCAACAACACATAATATAATTGCTGATTTATCTTCACAATATCTTTTAGCCATATTGGTTGTTATTTCTTCAATATTTGATGGCTAACCTGCTATTGGTATACGAGTAATTCCTGGAAGATCTAATTTAAAATTTAAGATTTTTCGATACCTACTAAAGTTAGATCAGGACAATTAGGTCCTTAGACTGCTAATATTATAGGCTTGTCAATAATGTTTTTAGCCTATCCACATACCTTATCAGTCAACTCATTTATTTATTTTCGAACTTCTTCAAAATTTGTGAACTTTTTGCCTTTAATTTCTTCAACAAACTCTGCAGTTGGTGTAGGACATACACTTGCTGGAGCATTAGATAAACGTAATTCTAATGGTCTTCTTGTCACAACACCCTAAATTCAATAACACAAGAAATTACAGATCCTCTTGGGAGAAAATCTATTCCAACTATATGCTCTAGTAAAGAAGACTTTCCTGCAGATTGAATACCTAAAACAACAATTCTTGGTAATTTGATATAATCATTTAAACCAATATCTCTTAATTGATCCACTAATGTGATAACTTTTCTTAAATTTTCTAATAAGCTCACACCTTATGAATTTGACATAAAAATAAATATTTAATATCATATTATTTTAAATAACCCTTATATCATTATTATTATACTCAATCAATTTACTAATTAGATCAATATTCTCAAAGGTTAACTATCTAACATGACTTACAATATGTCTAGTTGATCGTTTATTCAATTAAAAAACAGATCTATTGATAACAAAATTTAGAAAGCTATTTATTACAAGCTTTAAATAGTACAATTATACTGCCTTAGTAATTTATATGTATAAATAAAGATTGAATTCTTTGGGTAATGAAAAATGAAGATCAATAAATATATTAATATTATCATTTATATCAAATCTATATACAAATATTATAAATTAAGATTAAAATCAACCAAAATCTAACTTACTAATGTCCCTTGCAAATAATAACTATGTTGTTGAGAGAGCCAAGTTTGATAATGGAATTCTATTAGTTTTAAGAAGCAATTTGAAAAAATCAAATGAAATTTACAATCTTCTGAGAACTTTTTAATTAATGAACAGAGGCTTTAGATTCTTTAAAATATTTTATTTATAATTATCAAAGATCATTTAGCATAAATATTGAGTAATTATGACATAATTTGTTACCAAAAAAATGTTAAAAAGGATTTAATTTATCTAATTATATTGATATTCACAATCAACAATTGTATTCAATATCGATTTATCTTTCTAAATTTCCATTTTTTATTAATAGATTTATTTAGATGTTTTGTAATGTATAAATTATGTTTATTTTTAATTTTGATAACATTACAACAATCTTAATCATGTAGTCATGTTAATGGTTGCTAAAGAACAAAGTAGATAAAATCAATCTTGAGAGGCAATTACAAAAATATTATAAGTTATGAGAATGGCTCTTTATTAGTAAGTAGAAAATAAAACTCATTTAATGGGTCAGGAAGATTTATTGGAATGCTTTTTAGAAACGAAATATATGAAAATTCAGCTGATTTAAAAGGTACTTTCTGTGGCATAAGCTATTCTATACTTATAGAACTGAGATAAAATTATGAATTGAATAATCTTAAATTATGGCTATGGGATGCACAAGCACGATATTACAATCTTATAGTGTATGCTATATTCTCAGAAAAGGAAACAATTATTTTTGATTCAGTTTCTGCATAATCAATCATTCACATTTAATTTCCTGTTTAGATTGTTAAACAATTTAGAATTTACAACAGAAACGGAAACTCAGCTTCAGGGACAATAAATGTAGTTAAGGCAGAGGCATATTATCAAATTTGAAAATATAGAATGAGTTTATTATATTATTACTGATGGAAATCCTTAATTTTATAAAAAAAAATCTTGTATTTTTATAATTGACTACCTATATAAGAAACAAATATATTTTTATACTAGAAACTAGATAAATGAAAAATATAATAAGTAGTAAGTAAATTCTAAGCATTGATAAAAATTGATATATCCAAAATAATGAAGATTTCTGAAAAATATTATTGTGAATAAAGAATTGTTGATTACTTCATCCAAATGAAATCTTAATTAAGTTTATCTTTGAAAAATTTATGATTAACAAATTAATTAGAAATAAATATGTCTGTATAATTAAATATAAAATTGATTGATATGAATTAAAAAATCAAAAAGCACCATGAGGTTTTATCTTCAGCTGCAAATTAACATAATCAATTTTTAGATGCAGATGAAGTTGCTACATTGATAAACAATGCTAATCATCCTGATTTAAGTCTACCTTTCAGTATATTAAACTCAATTTTAGAATGGTATGTTAGAACAATATCTGATGAAATTTATAAGTTAAGCTTTCTGAATTAAAAAAAGTTTAATAGAGCAAAAATATTTTGGCCAAGTTAGTATGAAAATCAAAAAGACCTTATAACATAATATCTCAGTTAATTTGATGGATTTGATTTAGAAGATTATTTTGATGTTGTCATTATGATTTAAATGAAAGATGAAAAAGAATTGATTTTGAATTGCTTTTTAAATAGTTTTACTTTTTAAGTTGAAGAAAAAGAAAGAAATAATTTTTCTAATTAAAAAGGATTAGAATTATTTTATGAAAGAAAGGAAATTATTAAGATTAGATGTGAAACTGACTTAAGTATCTTGGTTAATTTAACAAATCTCCTTTGTGAGAAATACATATACTAAAGTCATTATTAGGAATAGCGAGATATTATTAAATTATCTCACTAAGAATTATACAGAAGATTGATTCCAATATTATAAGAAGAAACTTTAGTTGTTTTATATGAGCTATATAAAGATTAATGATAATTTTTGTTAAATATTTTTGTAGTTTCTTTTTTCTCTAAAATAGATCTTAAAAAATAATGAATATGAAAAAATTTAACAAGTCTCCTTAAATTTGTTTAATCTTCTCAAGTTTGATTCGATTTTCTTTGAATCAAAGATTAGCATCCTCTAAGACAAACCTCAGGTTCATCTATGTATATAATTCTAAATTTGAAATTTTTTTGTAGAAATTACTATTTAAATTTACTCTATTACAATATCAAGCAAATATATATTTATGTAAACTTAAATCAAATTAGTTTTTGTGTTGAAAATGAGAAAAAATTAATCAAAATGCTATTGCTATTCTTCTTTATTCATATAATATATTGATTATCTATTGCCAAATAGAATTAGGGATATTTTTGGAATACTAAAATTTCTTTTGGCTATTATACTTTTAATATTAGATATGAAACATGAATAGAGTCATATTTAACAATATATTAAAATAATAACTTATGCTTTGGCCATATCTTAATTTTATTATAATTCAATAAATTTATTTATTTTAAAATCATAAGATAACTATTATAGCAACAATCAAATTTTAAATTTAATCCTAACACTTTTGAGTATTTAATTACTCAGTCTTAATAATTTGGCTTATTAAAGTCACATTTGCTTTGAAATTCAAATTAGTTAAAATAAGATTTTAATAAATAATCTAATTGTTATTTGAACTTTATTTTAAAGTTTATGATTATGCCAGAGTATTAAGAATTATTTTAGATCAAAAATTTTATAAATAATTAATATAAAATTAATTATGTCATAGTTATCTGAATCCTCATCAGAGTTATTTGTAAATTGTGATGAAGAAGTTACAGCTATCTGTAAAAAGCTATAACAAATTCTAACTACTATTGATATTCAAGAAGATAAAATTTTTGCATTAAAGGAAGCATAAAGTTGTATTGATTCAGCAAATGAAAATGTAAATATTTTGATAAGCAAAGTTAAAATAAATGGAAGTAGAATTACAAGGTTTCGAGAAGAATATTAAGGATAATTTAAAATAGTAATTTATTTTGCAAAAAAGAAAATTGGATGAAATAAATAAAATTTATACTTAAATGAAATCTAAGTATGAAATTTAAACATCCAAAGAACTATTATTTGGTAAAGATTAATAAAGACAAAAACTTCTAAAAGAATAAGAACAAATATATGATTAAAATATGAAATTGTAAGATGCTAAAATGGTTATTTATGGAGTAGAAAAGGAAGCTAATGAAATTTAAATTAATTTACGTAGACATACAGATAAGTTATCTAGTAATATTGAAAAATAATAACGTAGATATATATAATAATTTTAGCTATTAGAGATGCATTAGGTAATTCATATGTATTGATAAAAACAATGTAAAATAGAATTAGAAATAATAAATTAGTATTATTTGTAGTTTGTGGAATCATTTTATTTGCAATTCTTATAATTATTTTCATGCATATGTGAAATAATTAATTTAATTTGAATTATTATAATTATATCATTCTATTATAACATTATTTAAGAAATAACTATAAACAATTTCTTTAAAGCTTCAAATAATTAATTTCAAATTTTTATAATTAGTATTTATAAATTAAAAAGTATTGATATATAATCATTGTAATCTAATAAGGATATGATTATTTGAAATGATATAAAATTTTTTGATAACAAAAGATAACATAAAATGTATTTTCTGAATTTGTTAGGTGGAATGATTGAACAAAATATATAATTTTATAATTAAAGCACTAAAATCGATACCTTTTTATAATGATTTTTACTGATTAAAGATTGGAAAGGACTAAAATTTATTAATAAATAATAAAATGATAAAATTAGGACATATGTTGGCACGAGAGTAAGCAAGATTGAGATCTGAAATGGAAGTTGCGTCTAAATAAAAGAAATTTCGAAATGCTACAGCATCTACATTGTAAAAAGCACACTAACAACAAGCTATCCAAATATATCGAAAACTTCCACTTTGTTATAAAAATCATAAGTTAGCCCAATAAACTCTTCCAATGTTATCAGTTACAATTGTTCACCAACATCATCCCCAAAATATTATTCGTTATCTCCTGATCCAGATAAAATGTTTGGATTAAAAAACAACTATAATTAGACAACATATAAAAATAAACTAGAAACTGTTTAAATGGCCCCTAATAAACCACCTTTAAAACGAGTAAATAAACTTAATAATTTGAGAAACATCAATAACAATAACTTAAGTTAACCTCATTGTATTAAAAATGAGGAATCAAAAGAAAAATTATTAGAATAAACCCACTTTTTATCAGGAATAATGTAATAATAACATAGTGCTACTGGTAAGATTGTTGCTAATTTTTTAAATGGGAATTTAGAGAAGAATAGTTATGAGTCTATAATTTAGATGGAAAAATCTGCTTAAGCTTTATAATAATCTGCAAAAGAAATGTCAAAAGCCTTATATGCATCTGATGATGAAGGAGAGTTTGAGAATCTATAAAATAAATTTATTGATCAAATACGATTTTCCAAATATAGAAAACCTAATTAAGAAAAAAATATAGTATTTAAAAGAAATTATGGTTAAAAACATGAAATGTTGATAGATTAAGTATCTTAATAAAGATAAAAATCTGAAGAAAATTAAGATTTTGATGTTTTTATTCCTAAATCTTAGATGGATTAATTTTTCAAGTAAACTTATTATAATCATATAGAATAATCTAGGATAAAATAGATGGCAGAATGAAAGAATAGACTGAATTGTTACTAAAAGAGGAATAAAAACTAGTAAATGGTATGATATCAAATGTTAAGAAATTTCGTGAGGATTTAAGGGAAGTTAAATATACAATGAGTCATGTCAGAAAAAATAAAAAGGCATTGCAATCTTAACAATAATAACCTTAATCTACTTTAAGAACTTTAAAAACAATGAAATCATAATCATCTGCTAGATTGTAAAGTGAAAAAGTCACATAAATGGATGAAGAAGCTAAGGCTGATTTAAAATTGAGAGTTATGAAAGCTTTAAGAAATTTCATGGAAAAATTAAAAAGATTTAATATTACACTTGATGATGTAGTGAATAATCAAGTTTTTCCAACTTAAGCATACGAAAGACCAAATAGTGTTGAATTCTTCAGACAAGTTAAAGCAGATAATATTCGAGAGATTGAAGGAATGTTACGTGATTGTAGATTTCACGTTTATGATAGAGATAATTAATAAAAGACTGCATTACATCATGCTGTTAACATTAATTCTATTGAAGCTATGAAATTATTAATTGAAAATGGAGCAGATCTAGATGCAAGAGATATGAGTAATATTATTAAATATTTCTAGTGGGAAGAACTCCTTTACATATAGCAGCAAAAAATAATAATTGTGATACTGTTAGAGTATTATTAGTCTATTAGGCTAACCCTTCTATTAAGACTGTTGCAGGTAAAACTGCTTAAGATCTAACTGAAATGCCAGTTATTAAGGCTCTTGTTAAAAATGCAAAAAAAGTAATTTTATAAATAATTCAAGTTACATTTTATGATGAATTTATAACCAAACAACAAGAAAAAAGATTTTTGGGTAGAAAAAGCAATTGTTTATTTCCAAGAAGATGATCCAGAGAAGATTTTAAAATTACAACTTTACAAAAATCAAGCAAAATTATTTTTATAATGATTTTATAATCCAAATTTTTATTTTACTATCTATTTAATTTAAATAGAGAAAATTAAATATTTTATATCAATTAAGCTATTTTGTATATCAATTATAGAATTCTTTAAATTAAAAAGCTTAATTGTATTATATCTTTTTTATCTTATCTTATTTTTATTTATAATATATGCATATTATTTTTATATTAAAAATTTGCAAATGAAAGAAGCATCTAATATTAATGATGAAAAAAGACCTTTGGCATCTATTCCATTGTAGACTTTCCTTTATTTTGATTATATTTTTACAGTATACATATCATAGCCATATTTAGTACATATATTTCATAATTGAAATAATTGTCTTTATCTACAAAGGTTATGGATTATTTTATCCTCCAAATAAAATAGGAATAGAAATATTTTTACAATTTCTATTAGCATTTTGTTAATTTCCTCGATTGATATTAGGATCAATTGGCAATAAAACAGAATCTCCATCATAAATTTTATGGTATTGAATATGATGTCTATTAAAGGTTTGTTTTATTAATTTTTCCTTGCATATTCTTTTACATCTTTTTTATTGTTTTGTAAACTTATGTAGTTATTTTGGAAATCATAATAAACGTGATTGCTTTGATATTTATAGTGTTTGAATTGCTATTTAGCTTATCAGCATTTTTAACTTTCAAAAATTATGAGAAATAGCAATGAATTTGAAATTAATGATATTTATATATAGTTAATTAGCATTGATAAATTTACATTATAAATTTAATATTATAAAATGGAAGACGACAGCAGAATAATAAATGATGATGAATCATGCATAACTAATGATTGTTAAGTTAATGAAACTTAAATTAAATAATATAAAAAGGTTAAATTATTAGGAGTTGGAGCATACGGTAAGGCTTATCTTGTTTCATCTGATGATTAAGATGAAGTTAAATATGTTATGAAAGTAGTACCTTAATCAATTTCAGCAAATACAGAAGCATCTATATTATAAAATCTTAGACACGACAATATTATTTAATATGTAGAAACCTTTATAGATAATAAAGATCGATTATGTTTAATTATGGAATATGCAAATAGTAATATATTTTAATTGTAATCTTTTAGATGGTACTCTAGGATAATATTTAAAATCAAGAACATAGCCTTTACCTGAGGCATAGATAATTGATTGGTTTACACAATTATGTTTAGCTTTGCAATGTGTACATTCTTAAAAGATAATTCATAGAGATATCAAATCTGAAAATGTATTTTTGCATGATGAAAAAATTAAATTGGGAGATTTTGGAATTGCTAGATCAGTTGAATAGGATTTAGCAACTACATTTATAGGCACACCTTATTATATTTCTCCAGAAATAATATAAAATTAACCCTATTCATACAAAAGTGATATATGGTCTTTGGGAGTACTTCTCTATGAAATGTGTACATTTAAATATCCATTTACTGCTGATTCATTACCAGCACTAGCTAATAAGATTATGAAAGCAAAAATATAACCAATAAGTGCTTAGTAATATTCACAAAATATGAAAAATTTAATTCAATAACTTTTGTAATTAGATGCAAATAAGAGACCAAATATAGAATAAATTTTATGTATCGTTTTATCATAATTTAGAAAATGCTTTAATTTAAAATAGAATTAAATAATTAAATATTAAGTAATAATAAATCATAAAAATACCTGTTTAACCTATGCAAAGTAAAGATAATTGTAAAATTAGAGAAGCAATAACATTAAGTTGTTATTAAAAATGATGAATACACATAAAATAAAAAAATATCTAGAGAAGAATAATAAAAATTCATGAGAGAAGATATTTAAAAAAAAGTAATTCTATTTTTTTTTATTTAGAAATGTCAACAAAAACCATAAGAAGTAGTGATAGAACTATTTGGTTAACCTAAAATAAAATAAGATCAGATATAATAGTAACAAAGTTAAATAGATAAAAAATTACCAAAAAGAAGAGATATTCCAGTAGAGATATATTTACCTTATATATCAAGATCTGAGTTTTTAGATTAATAATAATAATAATAATAATAATAATAATAATAATAATAACCTTAACAGAGTTAATCTATAGAAATAGATATAAACAATAATAATAATGAATTAAAATTAGAGAAATAATTTTCTGAAAATACATAAATTCAAGATATACCAAATTAAAAGTTAGAAAAATAGAACTCCAAAAAATAAGACAATATTAAATGCGTTCCTTAAGATACATAAATTGCACAGAAACCCATTATCAAATTAAGTTTTGAAAGAGCTGAAAAAATAAGAATGAATTTAGAACAAGTCTTCGGAACTGATTAATTCTTAAGATTATATTAAATTTTTAGAGGATTGAGAGAAAAATTTAGTTTTGATGAAATATCTCAATAATATGGACCTACTTATGAAAATTTGATTCCAGATATTAATTAGCAGTGTATGCAAGAGTAATTATCAAATTTATTTATATTACTTGAGTTTGATTTGGAGCAATGAAATTTATATTCAAAAGGTTTTATGCATGAATTTTAGATATTATATTTAATAATTAATAATGCAAAAAACAATTCTGATTATCTCTCTAATAATAGTTCTAACTTACACAGCTACTACATATTCAGATTAAGATTTAATGATATTGATGGAAAAAGCACAAATTAGAGGAGACTACTAAGATATTGTTAATGAAAGAAGTGGAGCATTAATTTCAAATGCTAGAGAGCTAACATTTTATGGAGATCAATTTAACAATAGTCCATTAAGAGATGCAGTCTATGATATTGCTCTTAATAGTAAAGGATACGTTAAAACTCCAGTATCAGGAAAAATTTAACTTGACTTATTGTAAGAATATGAATTAAATACTGTTGTTATATGGTTTTATGATCTTTAAGTGATTACTTATAAGTTTAAAGTAACCTTAATTTACCCAGATGATTCTACATAAGATGTTTACTCTAATAATGCAGCAGTAGGTGGAATTTATAGAATCACATTTGATGATAGTTTAGTGAAATCAATTTTAATTGTTGACATTTCAGGTACTTAACCCTTATAAATCATTAAGATTTAGGCATTCTATGCATTTTGATTGAAATAATAATTTTAATATACAAAACAAAATATTCATAATATTATTCTATTGTCATGATATAAGAAATTATATAAAGATAATTAAGTGACAAATTGTAAAGTTAAATTAAAGTTTTTCTGTAACAATAGTAATTCCTTAGAATAAAATGCTTGTTTATTATAATTAGATTTAATCTTTTTGAAAAATAATATAAAATACTTACTTTAATAAAATAAATTATAACATTAATACATTATCTTTATCTTATTTAATGTATGAAAAACTATTCTAATTCTAATATTCTATAGACATTAAATAAGTATTTTTAAGAAAATTCTTATTAAAAGATATAGTCTCTTGAATGGCTACAAATTAAACCAATAATTTACACTACAAGATTTTCTTTTTGGTTTAATTTTTCAAATTATAATATTTTATAAAAATTCATGGATTTGGATCGCTATAACTATCTTCAGAAGAGAGATATAAAATTGGCATAAATTATACCTGATCAAATGCTTTAGGTGATGGAAATGCTCATACATTGGATCTTTTAGGTTTGTTATTTGGTTTAATATTAGGTTGGCGAGTAAAATAATTTGGAAATTAAAACAATTGAATTAGCTGCCATTCTAAGTAAATTATATCTTTCAAAATAACTTATCGATTCTGATAAAGTAGATCTGATAGGAATAGTTTCAATTATGATTTCAATAAAAGTAAGAATATATATATATTTCTTTAGTTCAATGAATGTCAAAACAAAATTCAGATGAATATTCAAGACTGTGTTAATTAATGTCAATCTAAATATAGTTCTAAAGAAATAACAGATATGGAAATGAGTCTTCTATCTCTTATTGAATACGATGCAAATATGACTACTATAACTGATTACTATGATGGTGAAGCTGTCTAAATTGACTTGGTTTTGTTTGTAACTCTTGATTCTGAATTTCTGTACTTTCAAAAATATGAATTGTATGAAGCAATTAGAAATTTTTACTCAAAAGATACATCAAACTTATCTGAAAATACAAAAAATGTATATAAATCAAATAGTATTAGATAATCAGCAGGATTAGTGCTAAAATTAATCAATTGACTGCAAATGATGTAAGTAATACTCCAAAAATAAAAAAGAAAATAATTAAGAAAAAGGGACTAAGAAGATCAAAAATTTACAGTTCACAAAGTATAACACTATGAAAGAGTATGATTTCAATTTAATTTTATGATTATAACCACTGTTTAAACAGTGGAAATTTATATATGTTTTTTATCTTCTTACTAAATCCTATCCTAATCAAAGTTATAATCTTCATGCTGATTAATATTTTAAATTTTTGGAGGGAAACCAAGGAATAATCTGATATTTAAATTTGAATTATTAATCATAATATATAATATTCATTCAAGATTTAAAACATAACTATGTTATAATATATTTTCATTAATTCTTAATTACATTCATGTGATTAAAATGTCAAAATTTATCAATAAATGTCAAGACTTTATAGAAATGATTTTTCTTAAAGTATATTTATCAATGGAACTATAAAAAACAATATATTATTATGAAATATATACTTGAAAATGCTGAAGAATTTTTGAATTAAAATCTTTTATTTTTAATTAAAATATGGTTGTCAAGTCACTTGCTCATAAAAGAATTGTTCATAAGAGAACAAAGAGATTTGTTAGATTTGAATCAGAAGACTATCCTCACAAATTAAGACCAAGCTGGAGAAGACCAAGAGGTATTGATAACAGAGTCAGAAGAAGATTCAGAGGAAATAGACCTATGCCAAAAGCTGGTTATAGAGGTGATAAAAAGACAAGGTATTGTGAAATCAAATGACTTTTTAGATACTTAGATTAAACTGGTTTCAGAAAATTGTTAATTACCAATGAAAAAGATCTTGAATTATTGCTAACAAATAATAGAACTTTTGCAGGTGAATTAGCACACAATCTTTCAGCTAGAAAAAGAGCTACTCTTGTTAGAAGAGCAGCTGAACTTAATGTTAGATTAACAAATGGAAAAGGTAAAATTAGAGCAGAAGAGAAAAAGGAATGATTAATTTCTGTTGTACAATATAAATATATTAATGCAATGTCTAATAAGGTTGTTATTGTAATAATAATTAAAAAATAATATTAGCATTAATTTGCTTAATACATACTTAATCATGAATGAATGATTATATTAATATAAATATATTTTGTTTGTTTTTTTAAACTATGAATAATATATGAAATTTTATATAAACATTTCTAAATTATATAAATAAAGCTTATGTTGTTAAAAAAGATTAATTTAATCAATAAAATTATTAATCAATATTTTTCAAGACTTTGATTCTTTACTAAATATCTAAATAAAATCTAAAAGATAAATTCAATTTAGATTAGATTATATTATTTTATTATAATTAAGTTTCATAATTAAATTGATACAAATAATGTTCTAAATTTATTACGTAATCTCTTTCAAAAAGCATAAAATGCTTATATTTTTAAAATGATTAACCACTAATCTAATGAACTTCCATTTCTATTCTTAATCTTTATTTATTTTATCAATGTATCTGAAAACTTTATGATTGTAACACTCTTGGAGTTGTTACTCTCATAAATCAATTAATCAGTTATTCCTAATCCTGATGCAAATATCTATATATCATAAGTTCTTATAAATGTAGGGTCTCTATCATATAACCAAATTTTTATCGTATTGATCTCGTAAGTCTAGAGTAAGTCTATTATAATGAATT
This sequence comes from Paramecium primaurelia, assembly GCA_905182975.1. Taxonomy (NCBI): domain Eukaryota; phylum Ciliophora; class Oligohymenophorea; order Peniculida; family Parameciidae; genus Paramecium; species Paramecium primaurelia. Next base: position 52,276 of record CAJJDM010000012.1, read on the forward strand.
AAGATAATCCAACATAGCAATAACCTCCAGATATCATATAATAAATTGAATTTCTTAATGGGCTACTATTTTGTAAGCCTCCAATAAATCCAACACTTCTGGCATTAGAAATAATAGCTCCTGCTGACTCTTGAGCAACATCTTTGTATTCACCTCTAATAACTGATTTCTATTTTAATTGATCCAATTATGTGATATTGTATTTTGCTACAGAATTCATTGTTTCTGCATTTTGAAAAATAAGATAAAGAGTGAGATAAATCAATTTCATTCTTTATTCGAAAATAATTTTGAATATTATAACATTTTATTTCTTAACAAGATAAATAAGCTATAAAAATCTAAAATATAAAAAGATACTAACTAAATCATAGTAAATTCATTAAGATATAGTTTTATATATTAAAATACTAAATTTTAGAAATAATTTAGGATATAGATTTATAGAATCAATTATATTCAAAGAATTTAACAAATTTAGAATCTTATTTCAAATAAAATAAGTCTCTCAAATATATATGCAATAATATAAAAAAAGAGTAATAGGAGATTGAAATAAACTATATATATCTATTATATTATATAACCGAAATTATAATGCTCAGTAAAATCGTATAAATTAAATATTAATAGAATCATGTGATAATGTAATTTTTTTTATTTTTAAATTTTATTGGGTTGTTTCTATTTTATATTATTCTTAATTGTAAATTTCAATGAAAATAGCTTTATCTTTATTAGTCTTACATATTTTTCTTACTACACCTACATTATAGTATAGTTCGTCATATTCGTGTAGGCAATTAAAAATTTAACAATTTCGCTATAGAATTAGAGGACAATATAAAAATATTTTATAAGAAAAATAAGGAGCTTTTATTTCAAATAAAGATTAAATTTACTTTGCAGGAGATTAATTTAATAAGAATCCATTTAGATCAGAAATATATTATGTAGATGGAGGAAGAGGATATACTATTTAAGAAATTGGTAAATATATGATAATTGATTTACTCTAAACCTATGAAATCAATAGAATAATACTTTGGGTTTATGATAGGGATTTATCTTTACGAACATTTGATTTAAAAGTATATATTAAAGGTCCTGGAGAAATTGAACAATTAATTTATTAAAATAACCTTGCAACCACTATAATAAAGATAAAGTTTTCTGATGCTTTTGTGAAATAAATACTTATATATAATAGTAATGGTAGTTCAGTGAATTAATACTTACATTTATTTAACCTACAAGCTTATTATAAATTATGAATTAAAAAATCATAAATTTTATTATAATGATATATACTTAACTTAATAAATATAAATATCCATCAGATTATTAAATTAAGAAATATCATTAAGAATTTAAAACATGAAAAATATTGTGAAAAAAAGTGATAATCGTTATATAATTATTAAAATATAACCTAATCATTATTCCTCTTCTTATTATTCGTTATCTTCTTTTTCTTAACTTTTTGGTGAATCTAATACATTTGGAATCTCATTTTAATTGTTTTATTAATTTTAATTATTTTCCTCATCATGTATAGACTATTAATTATTCTATTCATCTTATTTATTTTCAGATTCTTTGATTCCTTAATTTTAGTTATCATTTTAATCTCCATTATCATCCTTATTAGAATCATTTTATATATTTGGTTCATTTATTTCATTAATTTATTCAATAGATATTTTAGAAGATTAATCTTTATCAGATTCATCTATATGTGGTCGATCTTAATTTTTTTAAATTCCTTCCTCATCAGTATTAAAATTTGATAAATCTTTATTTTAATCTCTAAATATAATTATTTGTTTATTACTCTTTTTATTTTGGTTAAAGATACTTTTCTGCAAATTCTTTAGCTGTCATTGTTAAAGCTGATTCTAATTCTTCAAATGCAGTTTTTTACATTTATTAAGTGTTTTATAATTTCTATAACAAATCCATTTCATATGTTTCAATTTGTTCAATCTCTAAAAATTATTGCTATTTAATTACCTTTTTATTTTCCATCCTTTAACTTTTGTTCAAACTCTAATTTCTTTCCTAATTATTCTCTTATAGCTTCTCTTTTNAATTAGAGGACAATATAAAAATATTTTATAAGAAAAATAAGGAGCTTTTATTTCAAATAAAGATTAAATTTACTTTGCAGGAGATTAATTTAATAAGAATCCATTTAGATCAGAAATATATTATGTAGATGGAGGAAGAGGATATACTATTTAAGAAATTGGTAAATATATGATAATTGATTTACTCTAAACCTATGAAATCAATAGAATAATACTTTGGGTTTATGATAGGGATTTATCTTTACGAACATTTGATTTAAAAGTATATATTAAAGGTCCTGGAGAAATTGAACAATTAATTTATTAAAATAACCTTGCAACCACTATAATAAAGATAAAGTTTTCTGATGCTTTTGTGAAATAAATACTTATATATAATAGTAATGGTAGTTCAGTGAATTAATACTTACATTTATTTAACCTACAAGCTTATTATAAATTATGAATTAAAAAATCATAAATTTTATTATAATGATATATACTTAACTTAATAAATATAAATATCCATCAGATTATTAAATTAAGAAATATCATTAAGAATTTAAAACATGAAAAATATTGTGAAAAAAAGTGATAATCGTTATATAATTATTAAAATATAACCTAATCATTATTCCTCTTCTTATTATTCGTTATCTTCTTTTTCTTAACTTTTTGGTGAATCTAATACATTTGGAATCTCATTTTAATTGTTTTATTAATTTTAATTATTTTCCTCATCATGTATAGACTATTAATTATTCTATTCATCTTATTTATTTTCAGATTCTTTGATTCCTTAATTTTAGTTATCATTTTAATCTCCATTATCATCCTTATTAGAATCATTTTATATATTTGGTTCATTTATTTCATTAATTTATTCAATAGATATTTTAGAAGATTAATCTTTATCAGATTCATCTATATGTGGTCGATCTTAATTTTTTTAAATTCCTTCCTCATCAGTATTAAAATTTGATAAATCTTTATTTTAATCTCTAAATATAATTATTTGTTTATTACTCTTTTTATTTTGGTTAAAGATACTTTTCTGCAAATTCTTTAGCTGTCATTGTTAAAGCTGATTCTAATTCTTCAAATGCAGTTTTTTACATTTATTAAGTGTTTTATAATTTCTATAACAAATCCATTTCATATGTTTCAATTTGTTCAATCTCTAAAAATTATTGCTATTTAATTACCTTTTTATTTTCCATCCTTTAACTTTTGTTCAAACTCTAATTTCTTTCCTAATTATTCTCTTATAGCTTCTCTTTTTTCCATTACAATTCTTTCTTTCACTCTATTCAAATCTCTTGATTCTCTAAATATCTAATTTTTTTATTTAAGAGTTGTTAATGATTATTTTTAAGAACTCATTTTCCTTACTTCATTATGTTTTGTTTATTATTTGATAATAAATGCTTTTTATACTTTATCATTTCTATGTTTTTCAATTAATAATTTATGTTCTCTCTCTTGCTATTTTCTAATTTATTATTATTGCTCTTATTTCTTCTATAATTGTTCTTTTTCTTCTTCTCTCTAAAATATTGAATTAAGTAGATTTACTTTTTTCAGTTTTTCTTCATTCTTTTTTTTAAGATAATAAATTTCCAATGCCTTTTTACGAGTCTCCTCTATCTTTTTTAATGTTCTAATTTCCTCTTATTTCAACAATGCTACTCTATTATCAAGTAATTGTTTGTGTGCTTCAATTGTTTTTCTTTCTCTCTTAGCAGTGTTGTATTATTTTATTAAATCCTTATCTTCATCAAGTTCATTGTCATTTGTGAATAGATCATCAATATATGCTTACTATTTTGGAATGATATCATACCTTTTACACACTTTTCCTTTAAGAATGAACATCTGCCATTTATTACAAAACAAATAATTATTATTAAATACAATACAAGTTCAAACTCAATAATATCAACAAAATTGTTGATCTTACTATAAACACTTCTTTAAACATATTAAATTAAATAGAAGCATTCAACAACATATCAATTGCTAAAGCATAATTTCTTAATAAAATGAAGCTAACCTAAAAGTTGAATTAAGGAAAACAGACTCTAAATATTTGAATTTACATCAAAATATAGAAGCAAAGTTTATAAAGATGGAATCAAATATTTTATTTGAATGATTCAATATATTTTATACATTTTGCATTTGCAAACCTTTCCCTTCTTATTCCATCCAGTTCCATTACATTTTAAACAGACTCCCATAGCCCATAAACAATCTTTGCATTGCTTTCTTTTACATTTTTTCATATAAAAACCAGTCCCTCCACATCTGATGTTTAAAATATATTATACAAATAGCAATTAGGTCTTATTTTTATCTAAATATTTCCTCCAGCATAATTATATTATCCTTATGGCATAACCATAGCAGTTGCTGGATATTAACCAGGATATCTATAATAATATAAATAATTTACTATTAAGGTGGGTATGGTTAAGTATAATTAGGAGGGGGAACATAACCTGGTTAGGGAGGATAACCAGTAGGAGGATACCCAGCAGGAGGATAGCCAGGAGCAGGGGGATAGCCAGCAGGAGGATAGCCAGGAGCTGGGGGATATCCTGGTTATGGATATCCACCAGCAGGAGGGGGATAACCAGGCGTAGGTGGATAAGGATAGCCAGTAGGAGGTGGCTAATATCCAGGCTATTGAGGGTAGGGAGTTTATCCATATGCAGGAGGAGGAGGAGGAGGATATTATCCTGGGGTATAGCCATAAGGTGGAGGAGGTGGTGTTTACATTAAATAATAATAATATTAATATTTTATAATGATTAAGATATAAAGTAGAATACAAATTGATTCTATGTTTATTAATTCTTCATTTATAATAATATGATTAAAGATCGTAATTTTGGAATAATTGATTTCCATACTTAATTAAATTTATAATATGCAAAGAATTGCCTTATTACATACTAATTTCTGTTCTTATGAAAAAGTTATTGTAGAAAGATTAGAATAGGAGTAAATTGGTTTAATATACTTAAATTCCCCAAATGATCTAAATTCTTTGTCTGAACCAATGAAAAGAGATCTTGCATTGGCAATTTAAGAATTGGATTCAGATAGCAATATTAAGGTAAGATTATATTTTTTAATAAGGTTTTAATTTTGTTGTCCAAATTAGAAAAGCTATTTTGTGCTGGAGCCAATATTAAAGACATTTCAAAAATTAGTTTGGAATCATAGTTGAAAGGAGACATATTTTAGAATATATTTTAAGTGTTAGAATCTATAAGAAAGCCATTAATAGTAGGAATCAACGGAGTAGCTTTGGGAGGAGGTCTTGAACTTGCTTTGAATGGTGATATAATTGTTGCAACAGAGGAGTGTAAATTGGGTTTGCCAGAACTAAAATTAGGTTTTATCCCAGGACTAGGAGGAACATAAAGATTGACAAAACTTATTGGAAAGACTAATGCTATGAAATACATCTTAACTTCTGATAGTATTTCAGCTTAAGAAGCTTATTAAAGAGGAATAGTGAATTCTGTAGTGAAAAAAGAGTAATTAAGGGAAGAATGCATTAATATTGCAAAGAAAATAAGTGAGAAATCATTATACACACTTATTGCAGCAAAGGCTGCCATAAAGAATGCTGAAGAGATGCCAATTAGTTAAGCCAATAAAGTGGAGAGATAAATATTTAATAGTCTTTTAAATACTAAAGCTGCTAAGGAAGGAGTCACTGCTTTTGTGGAAAAGAGAAAACCTAATTTTAGAAACATATGAATATTTGAATAAGTATTATATTAATAATAATAATATTATCATAATAATAAAATGTTATAAATCACTTGTTTTCAATTGTAACAGGAGAAGGCCAAAACTTATTTTTATAGGATTTGCTATTCTTTATACTTTCATTTGTTATTTCAGACCAATAAGTTTTGAGTTCAATAGGTCCATCACCAATTGAGCCATCAAATTAAAAAGCTAACCAAGTAAAATCAATCTTATCTCTAAAAGAATTTGGTACTAAAAGTTAATTTAAATATTATTACTTGAAGGCAATCTATATTGAACAAGAGGATAATCTAATTCATATACATATATTGTAATAACAGGATTAGATTCTATCCAATCTTATACATTTACTACTTTATCATCTAATGCTTAAGTTCTTTCCATAAATCTTTTAATAAAAATTAAATAAGTAAAAGGTTGTATTTAATTTATAGTTAAAATCTCAATATGTTAATCTCTCTCATCTTTAGTTTATAAACTCATTCCACCACAAGATTTAGATATAGATCCAGTTAAACAAACAAAGTTTTCTCCTTTGAATTAACCATATAAATCCAAATTAAGATTTTTAGATGTCCATTCTAAAGTAATCTTCATAGAATGCTTTTTAACTTCTTTCACCATTCTTACAAAGATATTAGTTTTAGGTGATAATTCAGTTAAATCAACAAGTGCACATGCATTTTTATATCCTTATTTTTTTACTAATAATGTATAAACTTATTTAGTAGCTACTCTAAAATAATTAAGTTATCCAATACTATCAGATATTGCTGATAAAAAGGGAGATTCTACTTAATCCATAACTTAACATGTTGTATAAACAAACTTTCCATAGTATAATTTTCCATCAGCATCAGAAATTTTTGAAAAATCTTCACTATTTTAAACATTTGCAGTTATTTATAAATAAGGTACAATTTTACTAAATTATTATTACAATTATGGATCAATACTTAAAATTCTATTCTTTTTATCATTTTCCATTTCATAAAATTCTTATAAAATAGTAAAATCAGCTGTTTCAGGTTCATCAGAACAAAATTATAAACATGATCCTATAAAATGACTTACTGATGCCAGAGATCCTTCAACAATTATAACATCCTATCCTGGTTTATTTGCTTTAGGAAATGCTTTTGTTATTAATTCATCAGTAGTCAATATCTTGAAATCACTTAAATTTATATCATTATTAATTAGAAATGATCCTCCCATACCTAATATACCAAGTAAAATTCTATGATATAAATATTATATTATACCCAGGTTTCTTCATATCATCTTTAGGCTATAAATTCACTTTTGTTAACATTAAATTTGTTGCTAGTTCACAAATATCAGTATTAGACATTTAAGTTCCAAAAGATTTCTGTGGTTTGAAATATTTATATGTTGGAGTATCAAGCACAGTTAATTAATTTAAAAGTAAAGGCTACCTATATGATAAATGATTTTAATATTTACGATACAACTTAATCTTATAATTATAATTATTAAGGTGAAATGGAATTGTATATAGCAATTATTCCAAAGAATAATCCAAAAAATAATAATAACATGAATAAATCTGTGAGAATATTTTATTCCTTATTGCCAACATCATATTTTGAAAGCATAGCTGTATTAAATGCTTAAATTATTCCTATTGCTACTATAATATTAACCCAAACAGTTAAATGATACAAAGGTTTACTAATAAAATCTTTGAGTGAGTCACAACAATCTAAATTAATACATGCTATTTAATCCATATTTGATTCCCACATATATGATTGATTTTCTTAAGGACATGGAAGATATGGTGATTATCTTTCATTTAGATATTTTTCTGAACAATTTAAAAATTATTTAACTGTCTAAACTCCAAGACTTTAAAGTGCATATCTACATCCTTTCTATGTAGATATATCAGTCTATAATATAGAGTATTATCTAATCATCATTCCATTAGCAGTGGCTGCTATGAGTAGAGCTGCTACTATTAAAAAGGCTACAATCAAGAAATAGTTTTAAACTCTAAAAATGAGAATAACACTAATTAAGATAGTAGCCATTAATAATGCAAATAAACCATATTACATGAACAAAATAATGGTGTTATTGTGATCTAATGAAAAAACTTGATTGTTTATAAGATAGACTAACTATTATATGAAATTATTATTTTACGAATTTGAAATTAGTTGCTGCAAACAACAAAAATAAAATGTTTAATAATACTGAGAATGCTAATGTGAATCTATGAATTCCATTTTATGTTTTGCTAAATTATTTTGTCTTATTGATCAAATAGATTAAAAAAAACAATTTGAATATTTAAAGTCCAACAAACCATAAATTAGCTAAATGAGTTTTATATTGAATTATAGTTATAATTATTCCTAAGAAAATTGCTGTTATACTTTATAATCCAAATTATATTATATATGATGTATTATTTTCTTAAGGATTTCCAAATTCATCAAATTGAAGTGTAAAAACAAAGTATAATGTTATGATCAAAATGGAAATAAGAATAATCTGAATATAATAGTTTAATATATTTACATCAAAGATTGCTAAAATAAGAAATTCAAAATTGTTATTTTTAAAATAGCCTAAAAAGGCAAAGATTGCTGATACAATTGAAAGTGCAATCAAAATAGGAGCAGTACATTTGATTGTAGATAACCTTTTCATAAACATTGTATTGGATTGGGATTGTGGTTGATCCATTAAAAATTAAAAAAATAAATATAATTTAAAAGAAATGTTTATTTGCCGAGAAGTTTGTAATTATATAACTGCTAAAATGAATTGATAAAATATTGAAATTAATTTAATCAATTTGATGAACTTTTTATTATTACAGTTTTCAAATTTAGTATTTATTGCTTTTGGACAATACTCTAGGTAATATTTTTGAAATATAGAGTTCAGCTAGAAGGTGGAAATTGGTTGCCTTAAATAACTAACAGTAGGATTCGGATGTTAAGAACTATGTGTTTTAGGTGTAGAAGATTGCAGTACTAATCCTCCAAAATGCGAGTTTGGTTACTTTTTATTTACATTGGGATCTTCAGAAACTAAGCCACCAGAATGCGTTTAATGGTATATTAGTAATAAATATCATAGTCCTTATTATGAGGTTAATATACATTCAGACTTAGTAAATTATTGTATGGATTGCTTTGAAGATCCTTATGGTTGGGAATTCAGTAGGAAATGTACTTATGATTATGAAGTTGGGAATGGTAAAATTGGTTAAGGAACTTATTAAAAAATTGAAAGAGATTATCCTGAATTATTTTTTGTTGGTAATTCAATAAAATTAGGAACCTGGTCTGAAACAGTGACAAGATCAAGACAAATGAAATATGCTGTCTATATATGTACAGGATGCAAAGATTTCTGCAAAACTCCTGATGAAAGTTCATGCTATACATTTGAGCATGATTACAAGAAAGTTGACTATGATAAGATTGGGATAGAATGCATTGAAGGATACTATTTTAAGATGAATAAATGTGAAAGTTGCTCTATTAAATATTGCAGTAAATGCAGTAGCATAGTAGGGTCTGGTATTACTGATAACTGTGAATAATGTTAAGATGGTTATAGATGGAGTACCTTAACTAAAAGTTGTGTTAAATGTACTAACAATTGTAGTCTATGCATCACAGAAAGTGAATATAATGTAGAATATTAAAAATGTAAAGCTTGTTAAAGTGGATATATTCCAAGTTTGGATTTGAAGACTTGTGAAGGATGTGAAGCAAATTGTTTGAGATGTGAATATGTTTCAACATCTGACAATACTAATATAAAATATCCATCAAGATCATTTTTGTAAGTCAGCAACAAAGATCTTTATGTAAAAATGTGTAGACAATGTTAATAAAGTAATGATATCATAAATTATGATGGTTAATCATGTGTACCTACTTAGATAAGTAATTGTGATATTGGATACTATAAAATAACTCTTAAAGAATCTGCATTTATGACAAGAAACTCTATTGATCTTGATTTCACTCCATATAATAGGAATACAGATTTAGATCCTGTAAGTATGTGTTTATATTGTAAAACTGACTTTGTGTTATCAGAAGATGGTACTTCTTGTACTGCTGCTATTGCTGCAAAAAAAATATCAAATTGCATAGCTCATTAATTTAGTGGTACTAATTATATATGTATTAAATGTTCATCAGTATTATTATTAATAATATAATATAGGGATATTCTTTAGATACAAAATAGGGATAATGTTTCTTAGGATGTAGTGATTAAATAGATAATTGTGCTTATTGTTATTCATATGACAGTCCTAGTGATGATATTGTTACATATTATGATGAATCTGGTACTCAAAAAACAGGAGATACTTAAAAAGTTTATGCTTGTTTAATTTGTGATGAAGGTTATTATGCTGATTTCTTTACAAATTCTTGTTTACCTTGTCCATCTTATTGTTCTACTTGCTCATAATATAACAAAGATTATAATTTTACTAGTTATATATAATAGAGAGTTATTGTAGACTCATTCAAAAAGTCTAAGTACTTAACTACTATGCTTGAAGAACCGTTTTGTTCATAATGTACTACTGGATTTTCAAAATATGGAAATTCTTGTGTAGGTTGTACTAAAAATTGTGTCATTTCAAATCCTAGTTAGGTTGCAAATAATCCATTGTCTTTTTTATTGAATGCTTGTGAATATCAAAGGAATGGAGCTTTTTGTGGACAATGTTTCAATTATTATAGAGATAGATCTTTAAATTCTGAATTGACAGAATGTCAAACTTGTCCTTATAGATGTACAGCTTGCAGAGATAGAACTTAAGATGAACTTAATAGAGTTAATTATTATTTTTCACCTTCAAACTCTATATTGTTAAAGTATAGTAGATTGTGTTATGCTTTTGATGAAAATATACCATACAGTTATAATGTAGCATATGATACTTATTTAAATATGCCAATTGAATGTTTTTAATTAAATCAATAAACTGGAAAATGCGTTTAAAATGCTCAAATAGATATATAGTTGTATTGTTAAAGTGATGAATATTTATCTGAGTATAATAGTGTTTTAAATGCAGATAGAAAGGATTATATATATAGTCTAAGTTATTTTTATACTACATCAACATCATCAAATTATGCCACTAATATTACATTGGATAGTATAGAGACTTTGACCTTTTATAAGTCATTAAATATAAATGTTGTAACTACTCTAGTTTTAAATGTATATTTAAAGAGTGGAAAAAAAGAATGTAATTTTGAGAAAAGTACTAATTTTCTATTCTAATTCCAAAAGAATGCTTTTTCTATTCGATTCTTCCATGTTAATATTATTGGAGAAACAGATTCTAATTAATCTCCACTAGTTATATATCTTGATGGTATATTGAGTATTCCATGGTCAGATTATTTGACTATTAAAGGAATTGAAATTAAAGCTTTAACTACTAATAGTACATATCCTTATACAGGTTTGAATATTTCTTAAAATGTAAAAACAAAATTGAGTTTGGAAAACTTTAAATTTACAAAAATACATTCAAGTACAAAAATGGTATTTTTGGCAGAAAATATTGATAAAATTAATTGGAAAAAAGTTGAATTTAGTGGTTTAAAATCAGATGATATTTTTTCACTTCCATATCCTTTAGAAAATATTGATACTGTTTCTTATATATTTGATGATGTTACATTTTATTAATGTAATTTTGAAAATGCTATTCTATTTTAACCTAATTCAAATTCTCATGTTAAATCTATTAAATAGAGTATTGGAACTTTAGGAATGACATTCCAAAAATGTAAATTAAAAAATACTGTCATTTTTGGTGAATAAGAAGGTTCAGCTATAAATAGTGGAATAATTAATTTTGGAAAAGTAGTATTTAAATTTACTTTATTTACAAATAGTTGGTTTGTAAATTTAAAATCATAAAATAAAACTATTATAAATAATTTAGATATAATTAGATGTAATTTTACTTAAGGTTCAAAATTAGTATAATCTAATTCATTTTATTTAAAAAATATTTATTCATTAAACAGTACATTTTATTCAGAAAGTCGATTATTTTAGAATAGTTATAAAGTAATAGATGATTTATAAGCATCAATAGCTTTATAATAATATACATTTAACAATGTTAAAATAATTAAATCTTTATGTTTAACTCCTGTTTGTTTTATTAAAATCTCAACTCCAATTAATAATTATCAATATGAAACAAATATATCTTTGACTGATTTTTATATCGAATAAACAAATTCAATGAAATTAACAGATAAGGAATCAAATTCAGTATTTTCAGCATTAATTTTATTAACTTCAGTATAAAAAATATAAATTTCTAATTTTTAATCTTTAGACAATCTTGGTATAACTTAAATAGCAGTTAATAAAATTTAATCCTTTTAATTAATTGATGGTATATATGATTGGAGTTAAAGTTAATATTATAATTAATAATTAAATCCAGCAAATAATAAGATACCAACTAGTAAAGAATGTGCTGATAGAAAAACTGAATTTAAAAGTTATAATGAACATTTCTTATATATTTCAGATTTTGAAATAGGAGTAATGATTGAAAATGTAGTTATGAGAAGATTATTATCTATAGATACAAACTTTATTTAAATTAAATCTTGGGATGTTGAATAATTTAATACAACTAGTGATGTAGTTAATTATGATGATGGTTTATTTTATCATAATACAACTCGTGAAATACTCATATTAAAAAATATTAAAGTTATAGGAAATTCCTTAGTTATTACAGAATCAGGAACAGCTATTGGTTCAATTTATATTCAATCTGAATAAGATTAAGATATAATTATAGAAGATTGTGAATTCTCACATAATCATTTACACTCTTTAAGTAGTGATTAATTAACTCCATCATCTCCAGTTTTCATTATTTAAGCTCCTTTATCTTTTCTTACTATTAAAAATAGTATTTTTAATAATAATAGAGCTACTAGAGTACACAATAGTGTTATTTATATTGTAACATATTCTATTGAAATATTCAATTCCAAATTTGAAAATACAAATATTAGACAAAAAGATTGGGTTTATAGATTGGAAGAATAATAAATTGTAAATGCTACTTCTAATTAAAAAGATGAAGATTATATAATTACAATTCTTGAATAATTTTTCCCAATTTATTGTTAAGGTGGAAATATGCATATAAAATCAGCTACTACTTAAATTGAGAATTCTCTTTTTGATAATGGTTAAGCTATTAAAGGTTCAGGATTAGTTATAGAGACAATTGATAGTGGAATTATTTCTATAATTAATACTTAATTTACAAAACAATATAATAGTTTATTGAATTAATATTCATCAAATGGAGGATGTTTATATGTAGATTCTTCTAACTCTAAATTACAATTAAATATTGACTAAGTTATAATGTCAGAATGTGTAACTAGATTAGATGGAGGATGTTTATATATTAATCCTTCAACCTATTAATCATCAATAGCTATTAGCAATTCAAAATTTAATAAATGCATGGGACTTAAAACATCTGCCATATATATGCCATTTTCTACTTCATCACCTATATTACCAAGTGTTAGTATATCTTCATCATCTTTTTCTTAGAATAATATGATTAATTTCTTAAGAAATGTTCCTGATTTAACTTCATTTGATGCTGAATATTTATATACAAAATCCACTATTTTATATTAGAGTTATGGACGCTTTACACTTAGTTCTTCAACATTTAAAGAATTTAATTATGTTGCTGTTATGAATTTAGAAGAGATGGTTGAAGTTGAAATAAATGATGTAACAGTTACAAATAATGTCATTTTTATAAACAGTATAATTTCTATAACTTTATATGAAATTTCAGGAGTAATCACATTAACATCAACTAAAATTTTAAGTCATTCTTAATATGATCCTCCTTCATCTAATAAATGTGTAAATATTAATGATTATTTTGTTGATTATGTATCTAAAAATGTTTTATATGAATAAACTTGTTCAAATGTGGATTTCTTGGATTCAAATTTTAGATCAGATGGTTTACCCACAATTATCAATTAAATTGGTGATAATAATTATCCAATATATTTCTCTAGTTTAGATGATTTTTATAAAGCTTTAACTGATGTATTGAAATATAAAGTAGATAAATCAAATTATAATTTAGAATTCTAACATACAATTTTAGATGATATTAAATTAAATTTAGATTTTCCAATTTTTATAACTTTTACAAATGAAGAAAACTCTATATTTATTGGTTGTTATTTATATACTCTTTTGGAAAGTTATACAGATTTATTTTCATCTATAACAACAGGTCTATTTAAATTAAGTTCAGTTACATCAAATTAATATTTAACTATTGAATAAATTACAGTAGAAAATAATAAATGTTTGAGATGTGTAAATGGATTAATATAAATCTTAAAAATTCATTAAGAAACATATCCTGTAATTGAAATTAATGATTTTCTATGTCTTTCTAATCATGCTGGTTATTATGGCTGTTTAGTACTAACTTATGATAATTCTATAAATTAAGCTGAATAATCAATTCCATTAACAGATTATGAATTATCTAATTCTAGAAGAATTCTAAGTGTTGTCGATGATTTGCTTAAATAAAAAAATGTGATCATCATATCAAGATCATAATTTATTGGTAACTCAGCCAAAGTTGGTGGGGGTTTAACTATAATAGGTTTGGATGCTTTAATAATTCATTCAGAATTTACTGATAATTATGCTAGTTTAATGGGAGGAGCACTCTATTATAAAAGTGTTGTCTATAAAACTGGTTCTACTATATTAAATATTGCTGATAATACTGTAGAAGGAAATGTTGCTTAATTAGCTGGTGGTATGTTTATATCAGGTGGTTCAATTGGAAATGTATCATCTATTGAAGTTTTCTTTTAAAATAATGAAGGAATATTAAGAGGAGACAATCTTGAAGAATATCCTTAAAGTTTAACCTTATCAATGAAAAATAATGAGCTAATGAAAACAATTACTTTTGAGAATTATGATGGTGATGTAGATGGAGATGGATTTATTGATAGTTCTAAAAGCACAATTATTGATATTATCTCTTTGGATCCATATTAATTATTTAATTATAAAAATACTACTACTTATTTATTATTACCATCAGGTTAATCTATTAATTCATATAAATATTATTATTCAGATACTGATGAACAAGTACCATATGATTGGTAATTCAGAATAATTAATTTGGATAGATATAAATAACCTATGTCTAATATAAATTCTACAGAATCCTGTACTTTAACAGGTAGAATTATGGATATTGATAATTATAACACAAGTAAAGAATTTTTATCAAACTTTACTAATTAATAAATATTCTATTATGACTAAAAAGCTGGAGCATTTGATTTAGATTCTTTGATAGTTACATTTGATCCTTATTTAGAAGATAACTTATATTTGCAATTAAGATGTATATATATTATTATCTATTATTTTTAGTTGAATGTACAACTATTAAAATTCCTGTTTATGAAACTGTATCACCATTCAAAATTTTATCATATAATCAAAATTATGCTCTTTATGTTAATGTTAAGACTTTGCCTTGCTAATTGGGAGAAGCCTATTAATTATAAAAATGCAAAGCTTGTACAAAAAGTGATAAAACATATTCTGTTAATGAAAAATAAACTTAATGTTAAGCTATGGATAGTACTACTATGGATGATGTAAGTCCAGTAGGTATTAAATTAAAAGAAGGCTATTGGAGACCAGAATTTGATAGTGAAATAATTACATATTGTTTGAATTTACCTTAAAATTGTAATGGTGGTTGGAAACCTGGTAATCCTTCATGTTATACTGGCCATATGGGAGCATTATGTGAATCTTGTGATATTTATGGTGTTAGAGATGAATTTTATTCCACTTCAGCCAAATATAAATGTGGTCCTTGTGCTGATACATTAACTGTAAATGCCATTGTAATTACAGCCTTATCATTTGTCACTCTATTTTCAATGATTTTATCTGTTAAAGGTAATTACTAAATGCTTGAAGATTTTGTTAAAACTTAGAATAGGATTGCTATGGGTATTTTAGTATCTCCATCTTAAAGTAATCTAGCAATTCTTATTAAATTATTTACAAACTATTTTTAAATTCTTTCTGCTATATCAACATTCCAAATAAACTTAAGTGAAGGTATTACAAATGCTACTTAAGTTATGGGAAATCCAACTCAATCTATGGCTTACTCTCTTGATTGCTTTTTAGTTACTATGACTAGTATTGAAATATTATACTTTAGACTTATTTGGGCATTACTTATGCCTATAATATACTTAGCTGTCTTTCTATTTGGATATTTTTTGGCAGTTTTACTTAAAAAAGTAGATTTTAAAGAAGGTATTATATATACTGCTTTTATCTATATGTTTTTATATCTATAACCTACATTAGTTGGAGGATTCATTGCATTAGCATCTTCAAGAGAAATAGGAGGTTTAGGATGGGTTTAAGCAGATGTATTATATTAATATGATACTGATACTCATTATATTTGGCTTGCTGGATTTGTTGCTCCTATGCTTATATGTTGGGCATTTCTATTTCCTTGTATCTTCATGTATTTAGTATACAAGTTGAGAAATAAATTGGATGACTTTGATAGTAGAAAAAAATTAGGTTATTTTTATAATGAATACACAAAGGAAGGTTATCTATGGGAATTTGTAAAAATATTTGAAAAAGAGTTAATCATAATATTCCTAACATTTTATGAAGATAGAGTTGTTGTTAAAGGATTAATTATATTTTTAATTGTATTCTTTTATGGAGGATTTACAATTAAATTCTAACCTTATTCAAGCAAAAGACTCAATTTTATAGATAGATTATCTACAGCTATTTGTGCAGCTTCTCTATGTTTGGGTGTTTTAATTTATTCTGCAATTAAAGAAGATCTTGTTTATTTAGAAATCATTATGATTATTATTGTTGGTCTTATTAATTTTGCTTTTATTCTTCTTATGGTTTATTATTTATTTGAAGGATATTTGATTAAATTCTAACCTTAACTTGATAAAATAAGAGATGAATTAAGAATTCACCATCCAGAAATTTAAGAAAAGTATCCTTGGAGTAGAAAAATGCTATTTAATTAGGCAAAAATGAATGAAAAAGTTAAGAAACTATGGGCTACTTTGAGATATTAAACTAGAAGAGGAATTTAAAGAAGAAGAAAAGATCCATAAGCACCATTATTTATTAATGAAAATAGTGATCAACCTGTATTAATGCCTTTCTTTGTTCCTGAGGAAATTAAACAATGTATAATAAATTTATATTATTTTATTAGAAAAAACTATAAATTAATAGGATTCACCAAACTATTAAAAGATATATCCTGAATAAGATGGTTTATAATCAGAAGAAATTAATTTGAATTAACCAAACTAAGAATGATTATTATTAAATATATCATAATCAATTTAATTATTTTATCAATTAAATATTGTATTGATCCGTAATCACTTCTATAGGGACTAAAGTCAATCCTAATCTTAAATGAATGAAATTATCATCTGTTTAATCCAATAATCGATAGAAAAAAAATGAGAATAGGACTAATAATCCAGTTCCTATTAATCCATAATAAATAGTAATTAGTTTCAAGTATTCTTCTAATATTATTTCATTTGTAGATAATATAATATTTAATATCTTTTCTGTACTTTAAATAGTTGAGCTAAAATGCTCTAGTATTATATTAGTAAATTCTTGTGTTTTATATAAGTTATTTAATTCATTAAAATCTGTTACATAGGTTATAGTTGCAATTTCATAATCATAATTTGTTTTCATAAAATTACTAATACTACTAGTAATTCCAACAAGACCATTTTCCAAATAATCTCTATTATTGTCTTAAAAATAAAATTAAGAATATTTTTAAATAAAATTCGTTTCTCCTAATGTTTCATATTGACAAAATGGAATATCATGATAAATTATTTGACAAATATCACTTTCATACAATCCTAATAATAATTCTTTTTTAGAATCATCAATATCTTTTGAAAATAATATACCTTCATAGATTTCTGTTAAATTTTAATCATAAACTTCATAAACATCAAGAAACATATAAAATAATTATTTTAATGGATCCCTATATTTATTCATTTAAGCTTGTGTATAAATTTTATTTGAAACAATTGCAGGATATACTTAAGGTTATGTTTTAATTACTAAGGCAGTTGTTATTAGAGTATCAAGATAAGATGAAAATCTAACAAAGTTTAAAGTTAATTTTTATTAAGGTATAAGATTAAACATTAATGAAGTTTAATAAAAATAGCCTCCTAATAAAAAACTTGATAGTATCAAAAATACTGCCATATAATAAAATATATATTTTTTTATTGAATATGATGTATTACGTATTCTAGAATTAAGCATACCAACTTAACCTTTTTTTTTATTTTAATCATTTTTAGATTTATTAAATTAATTAAATCTTTATTCTAAATACTTTTATTTTGCTTCTTAATTATCCAACACTTACTAAAATATCATACAAATTTATTATTTTTTCCAATTATTCTTTTTTTAATCTGTTAATTATAATATGGATTTGATATTTATATGTTTATAGATCATATCATTTACAGAATTTTCTTAAAGTCTACCATTAATTAACAAAATTTATTATTTTTAATTTTCAGTCTTTTTCCAAAAAAACAATGAAACTAAATGAATAACAAATATAAAACATATCTCTGCTATTGTTAATGATTACAATTAAGATGTACCATTTATAATCATATTTTAACTCATGATATCTAATGATTAAATTAATTCTTTATTCATGTCAAAAACATATTTTAAATTATATCTAAGTGTAACAACTGAATTAACATAATCTAAATCTAAGACTTAATCAGTTTCATCATGTGAAAAATACTTAATCTAAAAAAAATACTAAAGAGTATTTTATATATTATTAATAAATTCTGTATAAGAGACAGTTTTTCTTGGTAAACCGAGTAATTAAATACTAATATTTGATAATAATCCCATATTTTCAATCTCTATAAATTTTGGATACATAATGCCCAAATTCTCAAATGTTTCATTTCCCTAATGTTTAACAGATGTAAAAGTTTGATTATTTAGAAAATCACTATTTTTTATAATTTTAAGTCCATTCATTAGTAATGTCCATGATAAAGCATAACTTTAAAAAAAATATCTATTGAAAAGTAATGGAGCATTTAGTGAATAACTACTATCTATTAATTCCTCAATTTATGATTTAATGACTTAAGTATTAATTATAATGGTTGATAGAGCACATAGAAATAATATTAATGTTAAAATTAAAATGATTTTTAGACTGGTAATCATAATTTTAGAGTGTTAAAAATTTTTAATAATTGAGATATACTATGTTTTTGAAGTTCCTGATGTTTTACTAGAATATGATTAATGATCATCTCTTTCTTTAATTCCTTTGTCTTTGTAATTAGTTAATAATTTTAACATTTTATAACTCTTTTCTTAAATTTTTTCACTACTTGATTTTTATGGTTAATTAGATTTAGATTCATTATTATAATCTTCATCTTCTTTTTCATCCCCAACATATTAATGAATAGATGGTCCACCATTAAAACTTACTCTAATATCTTAAAATTCAATTTCTAATTTCTTTAATTCATCATCTAAATTATGTTATCTTGGAGAAATAAAGTTTGCTCTTTAAGATAAAGGACCAAAACTTTAACTCTCTTAAAATGATTAATTTAATACTCCAAATAATTATTCTCTATCACTTAATAAATGATTAAAACTATTCCCAATTATTTCCTATATAATAATAAAATTTACATTAGGTTTTTATTCATCTTTTTGAACTATTCTTTCACTTGTTGTAATATCTGTTAATACACTACTAAAATCTAAATAGATTAAATATAAAAAGAATACTCTTATTATTATATATACTATCGTATTATTTTGAATTAACAGAAGAGATTGCATTTGCACCTTTTTTCCTATAATCCAAAATCTCAATTATAAAGTATGATTTTTAAGATGATTTTTTACCAATAGTTCTATATTATAAAGATATTTTTGATAGGTATTAAACAGATTAGAATTTCTAAAATATAAATAAATAAAAATATACATTATATTATTGCATATATTCTAATACTTAATTTTTAAAACGAGGACAAAGTAATTAAATATCATCAGATAATTTTACACTATTATTTACATAATATCTTCCTGTTTGTATATTTTCTTTTTATTTTTTACTTGTATATGTCTTAGTTTAAGATAAATTTGCTGTTTTTTGCATACTTTTTCTTAATGAATATGCAAATGAGGTTGAAGTTGCCATTTTATTTTCATAAAAGAATTATATTATTTTAGATAAATTTTCAAAAATTGTTATTGTTGTCATAAATTCTACTTAAAGATATTCTGATTAATTAATATTATCTTTTTATGATTCTAAAATAGAAAATATATTTGTAAAAAATACAAATATATATGCTTAATTAATTGTTTAAGCATTTAATTCTTCTTGAAATGATTATTAAATTATATCTGTATAAAATCCTTAAGTTACTGATAGAATCTTTCCATTTTCATCAAATAATATAAATTCTGATGTTTCTTTCACTTTTGATAAACATCCAGTAACAACATAATCATCAAAAAAATCAAAATTATTTTCTAATTTTAATTATTATGCTTATACAAATTCATTTTTTAATTTACTAAATACAATTTCATATTAATTAAATAATGGAGATTATGCTGTTTCTAAATAAGATTATAAAAATTATTCATGAATATCAGCAATAAATTGAGGAATGAATAAATTAATATGATTTACACTTTCTACTTCTTTAATATCTAATCCAAAATAATTAGCAATCTAATTTTTTTTATTATTTTTTATATATCCTCTATTTTTTACCATACTTACCATAATTAAACATAAATTATCTTAAAGAATGTCAATATTACTAATAACATCATTTGGAAGAGAATTCTCCATTGCCAAAACTTCAGATATTTATTATTCACATTATAAAGAACTATAAAAATCATTTAAAATTATCAAATGAAATATCGATGCAATCCTCAATTCTATAACATTTCTAGCTTTTTAGATTTAATTTAAATTCATTAAATCTATTTATAATTTTTATTACAATAAATCTTAACAACTTAATATTTTACTTGTATAATTTACAATCAATTATTCTAAATCATATATAGAATCTAAACCATTAATCTATTCATTCCAAATTCTTATTTTATGATCTATAAGTTCAACTATTTAAGGTAAAATTTATTCCTCAATAGAATTTGCTTACATAATATCCTTTATTTCAAGACAATTATCTTCAAAATTATGACGATTTTAAAGAAATTGTACTCTTGTATCAAGTATAATTTATTAAAGATCTTCAAAAAAGTACTAAATAGTATTTTAAAAATATAGAGATGCTTATTAATTTTATAATTAGTATACTTTCAATTCTACAAAGGATAATAGTGGTTATTTTTTAATTTTATTTAGAAAATCTGCATAATATATTTCAAATTATTCATATTCAGATTTAGAATTCAATTTTAAAACTGTAAGATGTTCTTTTATTATACAATAAAGTACATTAGTAAATAAATATTTAGAAGCTACCTTATTTTTATTTTATCTAATTTTTTAACAGTTTATACATTATTATAAGTGATTTTGAATAAAAATACAATAAATAAATCTATTCTAAATTTTGAAATCATTATTTCTTAATTCAGGCATCATATAATAAACATATTAAACAAACTCTTATAATTCAAAGACATTTGTTTATTTAAAGAGTAATTTAATTTATTTTCTATCATTTAATATTGAGCTTATAGAAATTGAAAATGTCATAAATATCAACCACATAATTAAAATTTATTCTTCTTATATTAGATGATTTCTTGATGATAAATTTATAGTTATAACTATTAGTAAACTTTAACATGATGAAATTATAATTAAGCAGAATTTAGATAAATGAGGTGGAAAGGTTCCAACATAAAATGCATTAATGAATTAAGATAAATAATACAGATGCATCATTAATAATTATACTACAATATTAAATGTGCTTCTATTTTAAAAATACAAACAAGTAATAATAATGTTAAGACATTATTCAATAAAAAGTAATAAACTAAATTTTTATATTAAGCCATTATCCTATTACAATCTTGTGCTTCTAATAAAGTAGCTACTAAAAAAACAAAAACATGACAGTATTAACAAACCTATTCCACTCACTGGTAAATATGCATGAAATTAAAAATTTGAATATAATAGAGCTCTTTAACTAAATGATAGAGATCCAATAAAAATGAACAATTATGGTATAAAAAATAATTTAGTAACAATTACTAAATACCAATATGTAAAAGTTAGCATAAATGAAAGTTTATTTTTAAATTTGGCAATCAAAAATATTGCTAGCAACATGAAAATGTTAAATAAAGAGAATAGTAGTATTAAAAAATAGATCAATGTTGATGATTTTACTTCATTGACAAAAGGAAAAATCAATATCATATTTAATAAATTTTTTGTCATTCTAAAAGCTCCATCTGTATAAGTCCATTAATTCCAACCATCTAATGGAAAAGCTAATGCTAATGTTTGACAATAATATATTAGCAATACTATTTTTTAAATCTTTATGTTTAAAGTAAAGCTAGGCTAATACATTGAAACAAAACAAAATCCCTATAGCATTTTTAATAATAAAACCAACAATAAATAAAAACATATTATTTAAACATTATTGAAATTTTTATACATATATATATTTACTTAGTCAAGTAAATCAGCTTCTAGTATAAATAATATTTAAATTGTTTCTTTGTATTTTAAACTTATTTGTTCGTAATAAATCGTTAACAGATAACTATCATAATATCAATTTTATGTGTTTTTATAATATCTGAATTACAAGATTCTTAATAATTTTAACACTTATGATGAGCATTAAAATTTTACAAAGAAAAAAATCATTATAATATTAATTACATAATTTTTAATTATTACCTTTTATTATTATTAATATATCAAAATAATTTTGTTGATTATTGAGTATCTTTATATAATTAAAGTATTATAATTGATTAAATAATGAATTAAATATCAATTAGGAATATCAAAATTTATCCATTTAAAATATAATAATACATATTTAGTTATATCTATTAGTATTTTTATGAGTATTAATATAATTATTATAAAGATATCAAATAAATAAATAATATCTAATTAATTTCATATACATAATTCTTCTATTGCTCTATATCCTTATTATATTATCCATAACTCATGAGGAACTAAATCAAAAAAGCATTCTCTGATTTCATGGCTAAAATATAAATAATCAATACTTTAAAACAACTCTTTGTGATTTCTCTTACAATAATTTGTAGCTCACCCATAATGCTAATAAGTTAGATTAATAATTACTTTATGGATCATGAGTAGTTTTTTATTTATTTTTTAATAAATTAATTTATTCTGTTAATAAATTAAAAGTGAATTTAACTTTTGGAAACTTTTCAGCTTTTAAATATCTAAATTTAATAAAATTTTTTTATTCCTCCCATTCTTGTAATAATGTTTCATATCCTTTACTATATTAATTTATTTATTCTTTAGAAAATAAATTTAATTCTATTGCCATTTCTGCAAATCTTGGTAGAGTAATCATTTTATTTTTTGATAATTCTTCTATATAATCAGCATAACTTATGAATTGTTCCAATGCTACATTTTTATCATATATATTAGGATGTATTGCTTTATATAAATTTTTAAACTAAATATTAGAATGTAAAAGTAATACTTCTGAGAATTCAATAAGATTATTTCCATCCAAATCTGCAGCTTGAAATATTAATTTTAAACTATCTTCACATTATCTTTTTTTTTAAAAATACAAGTTCATTACTTAGATCATTACATTTTCAAATATGATGTCTCTGATATATCAAGTACAAATACATTTATTATTATTTTGCTTAAATTATTGTAAAAGTTAAGTGATATAATTTTAACCTAGAAGTTATTATAGAAAATCGTTGCAATATTCAATGAGTTATTCATGTGTTAAATTTATTTCAGGTTTATTTAATTATATTTCTCTACATAAATTAAATACTTACTTATTATGAAAATACTTAATTGATTCAACAATTAATTTATAAACAGCCTCATCCATTTCATCATCCATATAACATAATCTTGAGATCAAACATAATTTTGGGTATTAGTTTTTCTTATGAAATATAAATTAAAGTAACTAAATAATAATATATATATATAAATACCTATTTAATTTTTTTTTCAGCTACATTTTTAAATCCATATTTCTTTAAGAAAAAATCATAAATACTAACATGTAATGGTATTTTATATCCTTCTTAATTTTTAGCAGTATCAGATATTATAGTGTTAAATATTTTAATAATTGATGAAATTGGTATTATTGAATCCTTTTGTTTTTTAAATTTGATATTCATAACCTCATGTAATAATGAATTTGCAGCATCTGTATTTTAACTATAAATTCTTTTAACTCTTCTTTCTTTTTTTAAATCAGATAATAATGATAACTTAATTGCCAATGGTTTTGTAAATCTTCTTTTTTAAATATTGATTCCTCCATATTATTATACAAGATTTCTTATTTTCTCAATTTTCTTAATCTCTTCTTCTTTTGCTTTTTCTGACAAATCATCACTAGAAACTAATGATAAATTTTCACTATCATTAGCATCACTTGATTAATCAAGAGTATTTATTGTATTATTAGATTTTTATTGTGTTTATTTTACAACTTTAGAAAGTTTTCTTTTCAATTATTATTATTTAGGTTCATCATCTAAATCTTTAATAGCTGATAAGCTTTTTATTTATAAAGATTTTCTATTTGATTAATTCTTATTAGAAGGAATAGATTTTTATTTTTAATTTTGAGATTCTAAGTCTTCAATACTTAATTTACTTTAACTACTTCTACTATTTTTTCTACTCATACTAGTGTTTAAATTATTCTTATTTTAAGTATTCTATAATTCCTCAAAATGATTATCAATTTTATCTTCTTAATTGTTATTATCTTAATACTAATTGTCTTTTATATCTTTATTGATTAGATAATCCTCTTAATAAATGTTATTCTTTATAGGATTAAATTATTCTTCATTTAAATTTTATTATTAATTATTTAATTGATCTAAATCAAAGATTGATTCTTTAATATTCTAATTTTATTATATATTTTGAATAATTGAATCTTCTTCGTTTTTTTCATCACTTTCGATAATATCTTCTTATAAAACATCTTGTTAATTTAAAACTAAAGAATTTCTAAATGAAGGTGTCTTCACTCCAGGGGAATTTACTAGTACTTATGGAATATCTTATTTAGGAGGACTACTTTCACTTTGCACTTTAAAAGTATATGTTTTAATTTACTTGAATTAAGACGATTTTATAATTATGTTTAACTTTTCTTAAGTTTCCTTATTTTCTATTTCTTTTTTTTAAGTAATTCTATAAATTCTTAAGTTGCTTCTTACAAAGTTTATTCGTAATATTTAGCATTGACTTTTTGTTCTTACAATTCTAACATCTATTCTATTAATTTCTTTTTTATTTCAATTTCTTAATCCATCTAATTATTATTACAAAAGTGTAATAGTTGAATTAATTAATCTTTATAATTTTACATTATCT
This sequence comes from Paramecium primaurelia, assembly GCA_905182975.1. Lineage (NCBI taxonomy): Eukaryota > Ciliophora > Oligohymenophorea > Peniculida > Parameciidae > Paramecium > Paramecium primaurelia. Next base: position 77,986 of record CAJJDM010000012.1, read on the forward strand.
CATTTTTAGAAATCTATCTAAAATTTTATATAAATAATTACATATTTGTATATGAATCTGTTTATCTTTGATTAAATAAATCTTCTATATGATCAAATAAAAATACAAAAGATTAATCTGTTTAAACATCCTCTAAGATAAATTAAATATTATACTATCTTCTGTATTAATAGGGAGTATTGCCTTTGATTGTAATTTTAACATATTTTATTATTAAAATGTTGAATTCAATTAATCAAGATCAGTTTTGGATAATCCTTACTTAAAATATTCTTCATCTTCTTTTAATTATTCAACTTTTTCAAATTGAATAGATGTTTTCTTTTATAATTTTGAAAACATTGTATTTTTCATTGATAATAGATGTGCTACAACAGATTAACCTTCTTGAATTCCAATTTTAATTTTTTCAGTTGTTTATTATGATGAATGAGTTTCTATTTACAATTTTGTTTAAATTAATTCATTATATACTTTATTATGATTATCAGTCATTTCATCTAATTAAGTACTCAATAATTTGATTTCATTAGTCAATTAAAGGTTCTTTTTTGATAAATATATATTTTTATCATTTAATTCTGATTTCTCTAATTGTAATTATTCTATTTATTATTTTAATTGATTAATTTCTTATTGTAATTATTATACAAAGATTTAATTTGTCTTTTAAATTCTTTAAACAGTATCTATTTATTATTTTTCCATTTCTTCATAATTCATTGCAACATTTTAAATAAGCATATCTATAAAAGATACAAATGAATTCCAAATAATTAATAATAAAGTTCCTCTTTCTTTGCATTCATATGATATTTACCTAGCTAATTCATGAATACAAGTTTAATATACTAATTATAATTAATTTGTTAAGTCAGTTATTAATTGTAAATTGTCAGTGTTTAAAGTTTAAATCATTTAATCAAACCACTTCAATAGATCAATAGCTTGCTATCTATTTGGAGGACATTTTGAATCAAAGATAGTTTTGCATTCTTATTGTAAAATTGACTGAAGATAGTATTTAAATTAATGTATCTTGATGTTTTGGAGTAAAGGCGAAAAATCAATTGTTTTCTCATGCATTTTTAATTCTGTAGGATTATCTATAAATGTACCTTTCACATTTTCCTTAATAATTGATGTGTAAATATTAGTTTTGTTAACTTAATTATGCTAAATATATAACCGATAATTTTACAAATTCATATAATTATGGATCTCTTGCAATATTGCTTAAGGGTATTTTTGTAGAAGATATAGAATATTTTTAAGAGGGAGTATTTCTTAAATTAAGATAGGAAACATCAGAATATGTTTTCACTCTATCAGTTTACGATAATTAAATGTTTGATCTGCTCTAAGTAGTTGTACGTAATGTTGATATTTCTTATAGAGAATCCTTGATTGTTAAATTCAAAGTAATGGATTTTTATTTTGCTTTCGTTTGAGGTCTCCTTGGAGATTATAAATGAGGGAGTCTTTATGTATTCATAATTTAGAATAATTTTTATTAAATTACTGAAATCTCTTTAGAACAAATATTTAGATAAATGTGAATTATATTCATATTTTCAAATATTAAATAATATGATAGAATATGCCAATTTTTGTATATCTATGATGAAAATATATGTAAAAATGAATGTTAAAAATAGTTAAATTTTAAGTAATTAATTTAATTTATATATATAATACATTATCTTTATCAATAAATATTAGCCTGATATTCCTAAATATTATTATTTGTTAAATAGATTATTCTAAAAGTTTTATTTTATAAATATTATTTTCTGGATTACAAAGTAAATTAAGAATAAAGTATAAAGGATAAGTATAAAATTATCATATTTATTTTACTATTAAATTATTATCAACTATGTATAATAAGAAAAATAAGTAAAATTTATGAATACTTAAATTATCGATTTAATTAAAAAAATCATATTTACCTTGTTTTAGTAAATAATTTTAATTATTCTTTAAATTTTGATATGTTAGATTTCTTTCTTGTAAAATAAATTTATATCATAAGTAAAACAATTATAAATAATATTAGATTAAAGGTAGAATACTAATTTTTAATGATAAACGATTAGATGAATATCTAAATTTATATTAAAAATAAAAAACAATATTTTAAATAAAAAATATATGGGAAAAGGAAAAAAATCAAGATCAAGGACACCCAAAAAGAAGAATAGATCTAAATCTAAAGAAAAGTAAAGATCTAGATCTAAAGAAAAAAAATAATCCAAATCAAAAGAAAGAGATAGGAAGAAAGTAGAGACTGGATTAGGAAGATCAACAGGTTGGGGAGTAGCTTCATAACCCAAAACTGGGAATACTGATGACTTTTTAAGAGATATGTACAATAATCCAAAAACTTCTGCAACACCACAAAGTAGAAGATATTAAAATTTTTTAGCTGCACAAGCATTGATTGTTCCATAGTCTCACACAATGCAAACATAGATGCAATATACATTTGTAATGGTAAATATATTTATTAAAGGTACCTGGTATGAATCCTACAATATTAAAAATGCTTAATGACCCAACAAAAGTAAGAAGAAAGATTAAGATTCCTCCTGATTTGTCATTTAATTATATTGGTCTAATTATTGGACCCAAGGGAGTGAGTCAAAAAAAATTAGAAGAAGAAACAGGAGCTAAAATATTGGTTAGAGGTAGAGGATCATAAAAACCAGAATAACCACCTCAACCTGATGATGATGAAGATTTGCATGTATTAGTAGTTGCAGAAACTCCATAATAAGCAGCAAATGCATGTGATAGAATAGAAAGAATATTATTAGCTGATGCTGATGAATGTAATAATAATATTTATTTAATAGTATAACGATATAGATAAGAATAAATGAAATTAATTGCTTAATCATAATAGACTCCAACAACAGCTTAACCAATAGTATAAAGTGGTAGTGTAGATCCAAGTGATTTATCTATGACTACTCCATATGGACCACCTAGCAAGGATGCTTATGTTTATCCAGTTCCAAATGAATTTGTTGGATTAGTAATTGGTGTAAAAGGAGAAACTATTTAATAATTAAAAGAGAAATCTGGATGTAAAAATGTATAAGTTGCTGCTGATTCTGCACCTGGTTCTTAAACAAGAAATGTATTTATTGTTGGAGATCCTGATTGTGTTAAAAAATGTCAAGGTTTGTTATAAGAAATTATTGATACATAAAGAAAAGTTAGAACAGCTCCTGGTGCTAAAAAAATAGAATTTCAAGTACATGATTAATTTGTAGCACTAATCATTGGAAAAAAAGGAGTCACTATTAAAGCTATCAGTGAAAGAAGTGGTGCTTTTGTTGCTATAACTTAAAGTCCTGATTATTAAGTCAGACCAGATCATAAAGCATTTGTTTTAAGTGGAACTGAAGAATAATTAAATATTGCAATTAGAGAAATTGAAACACTATTAGAAGGAGCTAAAAAGTAATATATTTATGATTATAAATAGAGCTTACTTTGCTAAAACTTGTGTAGATCCCAGTACAATCAATATACCAACGTAAACTAAAATATTTAATATAGTCCCTTGTTGATTAATCCTCCGAATGCTTTAGCTAATTATTAAATAACCAATAATGAAATGGCTCCATAGTAAACTATGCCAGAGTTTAGAACTCCAGAAGAATAAGGTAAATTTAACACTTATACTAATTATCTTTTCTTTATTTATAGTGGCTTATTAAAGATAACTGTAAATGCAAACTATGCAAATGCAATATTACATGATGATACCAGCATAACAGGCAGTTGTAGAAGAAAGAGTTATTACAAGAGATAATCGATAAAGATGATTATGAGTGAAACCAAAAAAAATATTATCATTTAAAAATATATGTACGTGTATTTATTCATTCTTCTAACTATCATCTCTGCTGAGGATTATTACAAATTATTAGAAATATCACCAGAAGCAAGTGATAATGATATCAAAAAGGCCTTTAGAAAACTATCTGTAACATATCATCCAGATAAAAATCCAGGAGACAAATAAGCCACAAAAAGATTCTAAGATATCAACAAAGCTTATGAAATATTAACAGATCCTGAAAAAAGAATGATATATGATTTGTAAGACCTTTTCATATTATTTCTAGTTATGGTGAAGAAGGTCTTACAAATCCACAATATTATAATAGACCTAAAGGTCCTAATGCTTAAGCAGAAATTCAAGTTACATTAGAAGAATTGTATAATGGTACAGATAGAGAATTTACTTTACAAAAGAAAGTATTATGCAAATAGTGTAAAGGAACTGGATCAAAAGATGGAACATTAAAAATTTGCAAACATTGTAATGGTAGAGGTTAAAGAATGCAAAATGTTAATATGGGAATAGGATTTACAGTATAAATGCAAACTGCTTGTGATAGATGTGGAGGTAGAGGTAAAATTAGTTCAGGAAATTGTGCTAATTGCAGAGGAAATAGAGTCTAATAAACATCTAAGACCTTATAAATTGAAGTTGAAAAAGGGATGACTGATGGATAAACTATTGTTTTTAGAGGAGAAAGTGAATAAAGTCCAGATTATTTCCCAGGAGATGTCATCTTTTATTTAAGACAAATAAAGCATCCTCTTTTTGAAAGAAAGGGTAATGATTTATATATGGATATGGAAATTACCTTAAAAGAAGCAATCTTAGGATTTAAGAAAAGAATTAAGCATTTAGATAATCATTATGTTGAAGTTGAAAGCAATAAAATTATTTAACCATTTGAAGTATATAATTATTAAAATCTATTAGGTAAAATAAATAGCCTAAGAGGGTATGCCTATTCATTAACTTCCAAGTGTTAAAGGTGATTTGTACATAAAATTCATAGTAAAGATGCCTATCAAATTAAATGAATAAGAAAAGGAATTCATAAGGAAAATATTTGCTTGATAAATATTATATTATATGTTATATAATTTTTATTTATGTTGTATATTTGAAATTACTAAAAAATGATACATCATGAAATTTTAATCAAAGCTTTTTGTCATTATTATGATATATTTTTTTGATTTACTTCAGTATTATATTAAAAAATTGACATTTGATTGATAATAGCCTTATCTAAAATTCATCATTTTAATATGATCACTTAGGATAATAAATTTATAATTAAAAATAAATTAATTATAGAAATTTTAATTGTAAAAAGAATATTACTATGATGTCATATTTAATTAAGATTCTAAACTGAAGAATTTAACCTTCCAGTTATTAATATTTTAATAAAATGGGGTGCAGTATCAGTGTTGAAGTAAAAGAATAAGAAAATGTTCTTGATACATAAAGTCATGAAAGACCATGTGAATCCATAGAAATTCAAAAATACAAACTTAAAAAAAAATATGGGAGAACAAGAGAAGTTTCAATTGTGTTACAATAAGATAAACAAAAAAAAATATCTCATGAAATTACACACCTTGTTCCATAGTTAGATATTGAGGCTAATTCTATTCTAAAATCTAGAAAATAATCTCATGAAAGAGAAATCATTTGATTGTATTATCTATTCTTCATTATTATTATATAAAACATTCAGTATTTTTGTTTAGTATTCAAACAGAAACTTTTAGTATTAAGAAATAGGTAATAATCATAGTTGAGTACTCTCTTGTTAATATTATTCATAAGTCAGAGCATTTTAATACTACTTTTTTAAAAAAAAGGGGACCTTTAAAATAATTTATACAAATAAATAAACTTTTTAATAAATGAATTATATTTTATTATAAGGTAATTAAGTTAAACATCTGATTCTAGATTTCTTTTTATTTCTCACATCAGAGGTTATGAATTCAAATTATATGAATTTGTATTTTTCATTAGAAATATAATATTGCCATTAATAAAAAAAATAAATTTTGTTGTTCAAATTAATATCCCACGGTAAGTTATCATCAGGATAATAATATTTATTAAGAAAATTATCTTAAATAAATGTGATGGGAAATCAAATATTCAACTTTAAAAATTAAGTAAGCTTTTTCAAAATTTGCTATAATTAAAAATATTATTAATTAATATAATAAGACAGCTAAAATTTCATTCTTTATAATTAATTTTGTAAGACTCTTGAATATTTAATAAATCTAATCAAATGATCATAACATCTTTTGTTATAACATTTATAAATAATAAACATATTTCTGATTTTTTAAATTACAAAGAGAAATTATAAATAAATGAAACTGATAACATATTTAAATATTTAAACATTTTAGTAATTAATCATTAATAAAAAGATTAGGATCCTTTTTTGTTTATTTTTGATTTATCTAGTGTATGTTCATGTTCACTTTTAACTCTTGCTTGTCTATTTTCAAAATCTTAAATCCACATTTCCACTTAATCCTTAACTAATCTTTATTTTTGTGTATATTTTGTAGCCATTTATTTTCTTTCGTTTTCCATTTGAAATAGTCTCTCTTTAGCTGAAGGAAACATAATTGCAATTAATGGAGATCTAGCTTTAATGGCAGCACATCGAGTTGATTTTATAAAAAAAGGTTTTAAATTAGATTTTTCAACCATCATTTCTCTGTCTATGCTCTATTATATTAGATATTTATACTTTTGGCATTCCCTTTCTTGTTAAAATTCTTTATATTAAATCATTTTTTGATAAATCATCATCTGGATTGAAATCATGTTTAACACCCTTAAGATCTCTTGCTCCATAATGTCTTTGTTCTATTTTTTCATTAATATGTTTTCTCTTTAATAAATTGAATGGATTAGTTCTAAAAATCCTATTGATTTCTTCTTCAATATATTTATAATCACTTTTATCAAAGACTTCTTTTAATACCTAATTAATTGTGATTGTTTTTACTTATGTAATAAAATAAATCAATGTTTCAAAGAACTTTTAGTCTTTGATAATGACATTATAACTTCCTTTTTTTAGTAATATTTTAGTATAGATTTCTGAAATCTCTTTTAATTTACAATTAATTTTGTCTGTTTCAGATGATAATAATTTTGGAGCTAATCCTGATCTTTCTTTACTTTATTGATCTAAAATTGCTTATTTTTTTTCTAATTTGTGTAGTTCTACACAATAATCATAAATTGTAAGTAAGAAATCCATAAATAATCTTTCAGTAATGAATTTGCTAAAATCTTTAGGTAGAAGTAAATTAGGATTATCAGCTTTAGTTCTTTACATTAGTTCATACTTATCCTCTATAATTTTTCTAAATAAATCATCAATTTCATATTTCGAATGAAATTACCCTAGCATATTAATAATAATAATAATAATTGAAATAATAATAATAATAATAATATAATTATAGAAAAGAAAAGTATAATGGAGAAATCTTCAAATTTATTCATCTATAAAATTCTGAATTCAGACATTTAAACAACTGAATATTTGATTTATGAATAAAGAAAAAATAAATTAAAAAATAACTATGATAAAATTTATTTCCCTTATTCATAAATAAATTTATGTAATTACCATCACAACAAGTTGGAGTAGTTACTTATTACTCTGATTAATTTGAACCATAATGTCCTTTATGTTAATCTGGAGAACATATTTCATAAACAGAATCTAATTTTGCTTAGTCAACTCATGCAATGGCAGGATAATAAGTTCGTGGGAGAGGTAGATAAAAATAATAATTATTAGTTGTTTATACTTCTCCTGAAAAAATAGTATCACGAAAGGTTATAGAAGGTGTAGCTTTATCACCTATGTAAATAAGATAGTAATAACCAATAACTCCTCCTAGAGTAATGCCAATAACATCTTAAATCATCAATACTCCCCCAATTGTTTAGTAGAAATCACCAATATTGGTTCAACAATCCCCAATAATTTTATAGTAAGCTCCGATTCAACTATAATAATCTCCTATTGCTATAAATTCTCAATCTAATGTCATGTAATAAGCAATTTATCAATCACAAATACCAATAAATTAATAGTCATATTAAATATAACCTTAAATTTAATAAGCTTAAATAAATCAAACAAACATTAATACATAATTTAATTAATAACTGTAATAATCTCAATTAATATAACAAGAATTATTATTGAAATAAAAAGAATGGGCTGAAAAATATTATAAACAATCTGAAGAAATTTAGTAGCATAATTTAGCGTATTCTTAATTGTAAGCTTAATATTAAGAGTAATTAGAATAATATGAAGCATTGAAACAAGCTTACTCATTATCAACTTAATATTCTTCTTAAAATTTTATTCCATCCTTTTTATAAACTGTTTAATATAAAGTTATAACCAAAGATGGTAAATCTTAATACAGTTAAGAGGAAATTGAAATATATTGGAGACATCAAGTTTTTTAATTAGAAGAGTAAATGTATTAATTATGGGAAAAAATTAATTAAAAAAAACAAAAAAAAGATATACCTAATAAATCAGATGATACTCAAAAAGTATTATTTTATTATTTATTTTTAAGATTGAATAATTATAATTAGAAGTTGGACATTTAGAACATATTTAAAGAATGAAAATGAATTCTGTAGTAATATTAAGAAATAAACTGAATGATCTCATGTATTAACATGATCCAGCAACAGAAGCTACACGAGAACAAGATTTATAATTACAACAACTTAGATAAAAAGTAATGTAATTAAGTTCGAGATTAACTGATATTTAAGATGAAATATAAATGGCAGAGTCATAAAATGAAGCAATTAAGAGTGGAAAAGGATTTAAATTTGTTTCTGTTAAATAAACTAGTAGCTAAGTTCGATAAGTTACAAGTTCTATAAGATCTAATTAGGTTTAAGATTATTAAGTTTCTTGATTATAAATAATATTTAACATTAATAATTAAAATTGCTTAATTTTTAAGTCTTAAATTTTGTATCAATTATAATTTATATAAATTATATATATTTTATATTATATATATTTAATGAAAAATGAATTATAAACTATGCCAGATATCAATGAAAGATTAGAAGAATTGATTCGTAGTACACATCCTCCAAAAATTTAAAATGTTGTATCCACTGTAGATTTAGGAACAGAATTAAATTTAGTAGTAATATCAAATGGAGCAAGAATGGCTGAATATAGTAATTATATAAAAAATTTTATTCTAGATCCTAAGAGATTTTCAGCTGTTATTATGAGGTTAAATAACCCTAGTACAACTGCTCTTATATTTTAATCTGGAAAAATGGTATGTACAGGAGCAAAATCAGAAGATTAATCTTTAATTGCAGCTAGAAAATATGCAAAGATTATAAATAAATTAGGATTTCCTGTTGTTTTCAAAAATTTTACAATATAGAATATTGTAGCAAGTTTTGATTTTAGAAAACCAATAAAATTAGATGAATTTACTAAAGATCAATAATATCGATCTGTTGTATAATATGAACCAGAAATATTCCCTGGATTGATATTTAGGAAAATAACAGATTAAAAGAAAATAACTTTGTTAATTTTTGTTAGTGGTAGATGTGTCATAACTGGAGGAAAAAAGACAGAAGATCTAAATAATGTATTTAAGTTCATATTACCAATTCTGGATTAATTTAAAAAAAGAGATATAGAATATTGAAATTTTATTTTATTTATTTATTTTTTCTTATAAATTGATGTTAAAGATTAAGTAGATTATATAAGATATAGATATCATTATTTGATCCATACATGAGCTTAGGATTATAGAGTTTCTACTTTTTAATTCAATTTTTGAAGGCTCTCATAATGTTAACTTTAAGCCATTCCAATAGTTGTTTATAAGGAGCTTTATCGAGTATGATGTTTAGATTAACTTATCTTAATTTTATATTCAAATTCTTCAACTTCATTTTGTAATTAATCAACAGTAATTTGTAATTATTCTATGTCAAGTTCTATCTATTCAATAAAATCAATCTATTCTCTTTCAAATGTGCTTAATATGTAAAAGTGAAGTAATTTATTATACTTTTTTTTGAAATGTCTCTTTAGATATTTATATTTTACACCCATAATGTCATCAAAGTTTCTTAACATAGATAAGAAATTTTAATAATGATTTAGAAAGGTATCATTATTTTAAGAACTCTTAATATTATGTTTCATTCTCTATAATAAATCACTAGAATTATAGTTGATTCTTACTAATGAGCTACATCATGAAATAAATTCAAACAGTCTTCTTCTATATTATTTATAAATTAGGATAGTTCTATTAATTATCTTTAATATTCTTCCAAATTTAAGAATTAAGATAACTGTTAATAATATTAATTTTATGCATTATTTCTTATCTAATTTAATGTTAATAATAGTTAATTTTATTAGAAATGATTAGAATTAGAACACAATTTCTAAATTTCTTATATATATTATTCTTAAATATCTTTTTTACTATATTCTATTTACTTTTTAATAGCATTTAGAAATCTAATAGTAAAATTTACTATTACATCAAATCGCAATTCTCCTCTGAAAAATTTAATTATTTTAAATAATTTACTACTGATAATACAGTTAGAATATCTACTTCTATATCCTTGTATGTTTTTTTTGTTAGACTCATTAATGTTTCTTCTTGCCATAATTTCATTGTATCTTTAGATGATTTCTTATAAACATAAACTTTTTCCCATAAATTATTTTCATATAGATTGATATATCTAACTTCCTCACTATCACAATAGATTGGAATTTTTATTGTATATATAAGATTAAAAACATCTATTGAATCTTTATATCCATGAGCTTTTAGTTATTTTATAATCTCAATTTCTTCTTAATTGTAATTTTCAATTATCAATACTATTTTGCTAGCTAATTAACTAACAACAAATAAAAGTTAATTATTTTCATCTTCTTGAGTACCCAAAATACACTAAAATTAATATACATTTATAGATTTCTAATCTATATAATGGATGTGGTCCCAAACATAAATGCCAATTTATAAAGTAGTATCGATTAAAGGAACTTTTATTTCAGTTCTCTATAAAGAATTGAAGTAATTTTCTTAACAATCTTTATTTTTATAGATATAAAAAATAAATGAAGAAGCCCCAGTTCTCAGTAATTATTTCTATAAAGTATACCCATTAAAATTACATATTTTTCAACCTGTCCAATATTTAATTTGTTCTTTTTTTCTTGATTAACGTAGAGAAATTTGATTGGTCTCACTTACTTTTCATCTTCGTTTATTTGTTTTTTAATTATAGTTGTTAAAGATTTTGAGCTCCTTTAGAAATTCTCAGGGATCAATTACAAAATGCTTAAGCTTTTTTAATTTATCATAAAATATATAATTTCAGATTTCATTACACCTACAAATAAATATTGTCTCTATCATCTATGAAATAAATCATTCGAACAAATATCTTAATACTCTTAAAAGCTTAGTTTTAAACTATTTTATTAATTAGTCCTAATAACATAAAAAATCATAAAGAACCATAATTGTAATAGTCTATAATTAAATTTCTATTTAGATATTCAATAATATTGTTTCATTGAATAGTCAATATCATGATTAAAATGAGTTTTATTAAATTAATTAATTAATTATTTGTAAGCTTTTTAATTTATATTATTATTTTTGATTTATAAGAAAAATCAATTAATTAATAATACAAAAATGAAAAAAACATGATCACGGCCAGTCTCGAACTGGCGGCCTCGTCCTTGTTAGGGACGCGTGATAACCCCTACACCACGCGATCAATGGATAATAAATGTAGCTGTTTGTGCTTATTAAAGGGATAATATTGCTATCTTTAATGAATTTCTAATAATCTATTTCAAATTCTTCAATTCCTATTTTAAGGTAGAAAGAGTATTCATAAAATCTTCTAATTCTTAATATATATAAAAGGGAATTTTCAATATATAGATGTCTTTTTTAAATAATAAATTTTATCTCAATATTTGTAATATTATTGTTCAATCATCTTAACCCTCAAATAATTAGAATGTCAAATAAATTTATAGGACTTTGAGTTCTAAAAAAATTCCAGAAACTTAAGAAAAAGAGGATAGTATTTTTGGAATAAATTTATTCAACACCTGATGTTATTAACATTCAGTTAGTTCTAATTAATGATTATATCTGATGGAATATGATATATAGAATTCATAAAAAATAATATAACCATAGAATTAAGTACAATATAAAGAGAATCCTTTTTAAATAAATGATTTAAGAAAGGTATTCGATTACAATTCATAATAGTTATTGAAAAAAAAATCAAAAAGTTGGGGTTTCTAATAGGGATTGGAATTAGAAAATTGTTCATTAAGCTGAAAATTGTAAAAAAAGGATTTGAGATTTTGATTTAGCAATGTAATTTTTGGAAGTATAAAAATAAAGGAGAAATTATAAGTTTATTTATGTTATAACCCATAGAATGCTTTTCCTGAAATAAAAATTTATCATTTAATCATTTTATCATGGGAAATCAATTTAATAGGTGTGGAATATAATTTTTTAATATATATTAAATTAGATCCTAATAATAGGATTTCTGTAAGAAAATTTAAAAATAATTGGAATATTTTTGAATAAATATGAAGTTATGTTTTCTTGTCAATAAAGGATTTTATACAAGCTTTTAAGAGGTAAACTTAATAAGAGATTGTCAGTAAATAATTTGATAGTTAAATTAATACTGATTTCTGAAATCTATTTTCATCTATGGATAAAAGAGAAATATTCTATGTTTATTTAGAATTGTTGATAAAATTTAAAATCTTTTATCACATCTAATTCAAACAATTTGATATTTAAATTTTACTTTAACATATTTCATGTTTTTATAAATATAAATAAAAATTTAGTCCAGAGTTGAAGAAAAAATAGAATAGTTGGTGATGTCATACTATTTCAGTGATTTAATATAACCTAATATCATTTTATTTTTATTAATAAATCATCTCATAATTATTTGCAATGAATAAAGAAAGCAACAATAACTTTATTTCATTATTTGATGAGCCCAACAAACCGTTATGGTAAAAATCTAAACCAGACTTTAAAATGTATCAAATATCAAGTGTATTGACAATGAAAAAAACAAATTCTTAATCAATAAAAAAAGGAAAGTTTTTTATATCTAATGAATATTTGGTAGAGTTTGATAATACTTACAAAAGGCATATAGATCTCAATAACATTATTTTAGAATAAACTAACTAACCATTTACATTTAGACTAAGCAGAAATAAAAAATAAATTGAATTTACTACTAATGAATAAGAATACTAAATATGGTTTCAATTGATCAAGAAATATGCTATTTAAAGGTCTTTTAATGAAGATTATAAACTATTGAAAGTTTAAGGATAAGGAAATTTTGCTAAAGTAAAATAATTGTTTTTGATTCTTAGGTCTACAAAGCAATAGGAAGAGATAATTTTGCATATGCTGTAAAGTCATTCGAGAAGAAAAGCTTCAAAAATCTCACTCTTGAAAGAGTAATTTATCATATTTATAATTTTTAGGATGCTTTAAAATTAGAAATCAGCATCATGAGAAAAATATAATTTCCAGGCATCATTAGATTATATGAAGTTTATGAAACAGAACATCATATATGGTTAGTAACAGATTATTTAGAAGGTGGTGAATTATTTCAGTATCTTCGAAATTAACCATAGGGGTTTAATGAAATTCAAGTAGCATTATTAATGCATAACTTACTTAATTCTTTAGATTATTTACATTCATAAGGAATTATTCATAGAGACATAAAAGTATGATATTTAAATATAAAATAAGCCAGAAAATTTAATTCTTCGTTCACCACTCAATGCTTCTGATGTAAATATTGCAGATTTTGGGTTGGCCGACTATTATAATGTAGAGGGAAAATATTTATTTAAAAGATGTGGAACACCAGGATATGTAGCACCTGAAATATTATAAGAGAAAAACTATGATTATAAGGTAGATGTGTTCAGTGCAGGAATTTTAATGTTTATAATGTAAATTAAGATTTAAATTTTAAGGTTGAGTGGACAATCTCCATTTCAAACTAAATCAAAAAATGAACTTGTTATCAAAAATTATAATTGTGAGATAGATTACACAATCAATAATTTATAATAAAAGATTAGTCCTGAAGGTACATTTTTTAAATTAACTTTAGCTTTATAGCTTTTAATGATAATGTTATCTCCAAATCCATAATCTAGGTATACTGCTAAACAAGCATTGTGTCATCCTTGGTTTATGAAGTGTTTCACACCTGTTTATTAGATGAGCCCTCCTCAATTATATATGCCAACCAGCATGATTCCATAATTTTAGCATTACCCTGAAATTTTTGCTAGAAGTCCAATAATGAATTAATTGTTAAACCAATCTATATCGAATCTTTCTTTATCAGGATCATCGAGTATTTTTATAATCTAAAATTAGATATAACACCTTAAAGAACTTAATCAAATTCTTTACAAGTATAAAATCCATGTAAAATTGCAATTGAAGAAGATCACTAAGATTTCGAAGTTATTTAGGAAGAAATTTGTTAAATTCATGAAATCAATAAATATTCAATCAATAATCAACGAAAATAAACGCCAGCCTAATAAAATAAATTCACTTAATGATAATAATAAATTTTTATTTATTTTATTGGTGTTTTTAATATTAATTAAAAGATATATCAAAATATATTTCATTTTTTTTCATTCTCCATTAAAGATATTTATTTTTATTAAATAGAAGATATTGTTTGATTTGCCTTTTATTATTAATATATTATTTCTTATTCAACTTCTTATAATTCCTACTCTGTAACTTAATAATCTGTAGTAAAGATATCCAAAAATTCCATGAATTCACAATAATTGTATCTTCTACTGTAAACTTCTGCAAGTTTCTTTGTATTTACCTTATTCTTATATAATGCAATAAATGGAACACCTCTACGTAACTAATCAAGTGAAATAAATAATGTAGGATAATTAACATCCTTAATTCTCTAAGGAGTATCTGAATCCATCAATGCCTTAAAAAGTGACAAGTAATGATAAACATCTTACCTTGATAAATTTTTTTCTAATACTATTTTCTCAACATTTATTAATTACAAAATTTCTTTAAATTTTTAATTGTCTTTTGAACTAAAAGATTAAAAAGGATCTTCAACTGATGTAATTTGTTTAGACTTCTTTTTGAAAATATGTGTATTTTAAGGTAATATATGATCATAAGCATCCTCTTATATTTCTTCTATTGATTTTTCATCTTCATATAATATTCTTCTCTCAAAATGCTCTTCTTCTTCAGGTTTAATAAAATTTTTCTTATATATTTAAATTAAAGTACAGTCTTCAGTCTAACCTAAATAGACTATCTCCTCATAGCTTTGATTTTTTTTAATCTTAATCTCATGTTCTCTTCTAAATTCTTTAATTTATTGGAATATTTTGATTTATTTGAATGAATATATTATTACAATAGTTTTAAATAAGTGTCTTATTCTTTTTCATTCATTTAAATAATTGATTATTCAAACATATCATCATCAGGTTCTCTAATATTATTTTCTATTTCAATATAATATTGTGAATGAATTGAATTTTAACTTCCCATCTATACTTATTGAAAATAAAATGGTAACAAATTTTCTCTTTTACTAAAAAATCTGCAAACCTCCTCTTTATTTCTAAGATCTAATAGTTTAATAGCTAATTTAGGATATTTATCAACTTAAAACTCTCCTGATAGATTTAATTGTTGTTTCATAATATTCCAAAAATCAAATTAACCCTATCTTAATTATAAAATCATTACTTATAATTGAATAAACAAAAACCTTTCATAATGTGGAATTTAATTTAATCCTGAAATCTCAATACCATCTAAAGTAAATGTTTTAGCTTTTGGTATATAACTTCTATAATGTAGAATATCAAGAAAATAAGAGAACCATTCTTTATAATTATCAGAAATCTCTTTTTCATTAATTATCTTCTCATAAACTGGAGTAAAATAGGGAAATACACTTAATTCAACTTCATTTGTTCTAAATATTTATAGATATTATTTACATTGATTTAACTTCAGTTTGGGAACTTCTCAAATGAATATTCTAATGTGGCAAATAAATTAAAATGAAAATAGATCTTAAACCTTTTTTTGTATTTAATCCTACTTATACAATTTTTTATGATAAATTTTATTAGATGACATCAATTTTCCATTAAGTCTTGAATCGTTCTAAGTGATGGATTTCTTTTTTAATTTCGTATGCTTTATTAATTCTTTTTATTTTGTTATTCACTTACCATAATTAACTTTCAATATCTGGACTTAAACTCCTAAATTTGAATGAGGTAGACCTTGGAGAAACACTATAATTATCTCTGGCAAGAGTAGTGAGTTCTGTTATTATTGGTTTATTTTATGAATTTTTAGTATGCATTTTTTAGGTTGATTTATCTCTTTCAGTTTTCTTAAGTCTGTTTTCAGTTTTTAAACTTATTGTATTTGAAGGTTAATCATTCTCAATGTGTATTTATGCTAATTGAAGTTTTCTTAATTTTATCATATCCTCTTTGGTTCTTTAGAGAATGTTTGGAAAAACAATAGGTTTAATTCCAATTGGAATACTATATTTAATAGAGGAAGTTCTTGAAGTAATTATTGGATTGCTGGCTTTATTTGTTTGAAATACAGATTCAATCAATGGTAGTCTAAATAGGATAATATTTAATTATGTTAATACTTTTCTTCTGTAAATTCAGTTTCAATTTTCTATTATTAAATCTTATCTTCAATTAATACTATTGGAATATATTCTTTTTATTATTACATATTGATTGAATATTTAATATATATAAATTTTATTTAGATTACAATCATTCTAAATCATCTAGAATTTCAACTTTCTCACCAGAAGAACACATATTAATACAGAAATGAATATCATCATTATCTGGATTATCAAATGTCAATATTGTAGCTTAATTATCATTTGGTTTATTTTTACATGTAAATTTGAGTATCTAAAATATGATAAAGATTTTACCTTATTTTCTAAATTAATTTCAACTATAATAATATCACCTGTTGTAAAAGTGAATGATTTCTAAACCATATTTTCTTCTTTTTTAGAATGAGACCAAGTATGTGCATTTGAAGATATCATATAAGAACCATGTCCCAAATTTTAATGATCAAATTTCATACTTAAAATGTTATAATACTTTTTTACTTCTTTCCTAAAAGTACATTTTTGTAAGCAATTCCTATTCCAATAAAATTACTTAAATTTGTAATCTTAATGCCAATTTTACATGATTCAAGAATTTAAGGTTCAATTAAAATAAATCTATTTTCACTATTTTAATTAGTAGTTTGATGAGCATTCTTTTATTCTATAATATTAATAGATGGAGATTTAAGAACACTACTAAAAGTAAAATTAGTTGAATTTTATGCTTATAATGGTAAAGTGAATTTTTCAATAGGTTTAGAAATTTTGTAAATTGATGATTTGAATTATCCAAGCAATTGATTAAATTATGCAATTGATTCTTAAGACTAAAATATATAGTATTAATTAGATTACAGCTTTTTAATATTAATCAAATAATCTTTATGGTTTGAAATCAATCTCAATCTTTCCAGCTTATTATTAACTAACATTATCTATAATCTTTCTAACATCCTATTTAAGTTAATCAACATTTTTATATTGACTATTGAGTATTTACTAAAATATTTATGGAAAATTCATTTATGTTTAATTTTATTCCAATAATCTTTGTCTAGTATTCTTGTGACTTAAATTAATTTAATCTTCCAATAATTTTATTTATCTTATAATAGTATAAATTATATACAAAACCATTTTTTACACTGTTTCCTTAAGACTTGATAATAATTTTGCACGCACTTGATCAAGTTATGTCAATAATTAATCAATAGAATTTTGATTCTATTTTCCATTTACATTAATAGAAATATCTGCAAGGAATATCTTTAATGGAATCACTTTATGTTTTGCATGTTTTTATGATCTACAAACTGGACATATAAGACCCATTTCTTTGCAAGTTGTATCAAGACATACAAAATTTAGTTACTCTCCTTCATGCATATCTCCAAATGTGCAATTCAAATAATTTATAGGTCTAGTCTTAATATCCTCTGACATTTTATTAATGATATTTAAATATACACAAAAAATAAACATCAGGTGGGGGGTGCAAATTAATAATAATACTCAAAACTAATTAATTTCATATTTATGAGCATTCTAGTCAGAAAAACAAATAAATAGATGGGCTCTCTTAAGTCTTTTAGAACAACTCAATAGAAATAAAAACTACCTTAAGTTTCTAAGTACCGTTATACAAGTACAAAGTTTCATCCTCTGAAAACAGAACCAGATTTCATTAATGATTGTGTTAAATTCTTTACAATAAGGTAACTAAGCATCTTAACTTATTTAGAACACTCTAAGGTATAGATGACAATATCGATAATAATTAAGATTGCATATTTTATTCTACTAATTATAATGATAATGAAGATTAGTATTTGTTTGGGATATGTGATGGACATGGTCCTGATGGTCATCTAGTTTCCAATTATGTTGCACATTAATACAAAAGAAAATTAAGAATATCATTGTTTTTTGGAGATCATTAATCATAAAATATTAAATTGATGAATTAATGTACTATAGATATTGAAAAGGAAATGCAATTCAATGATGAGTTCAATTTAATGTTGAGTGGAACAACTTTAATTACTATTTTTATCAATGGAGATAAAATTATTTGTTAAAATATTGGCAATTCCAAAGCAGTTTTCTTTTCTAAATCTCTATAGTAATGGTAACATAAAGAGTTATCTTAAGAACATAAACTTTCTCATAATTAAGAATGTTTCAGAATACTTAAAAGTGGAGGATAAATCAGATAATTAAGAAATGAATTTACTAATAAAAGATAAGGACCTTATTATGTATTTTTGTAGGATCAAAATATTCCTTAGCTTTATTCTACAAGATCATTAGGGGATTCAATAGGAAAAAAAATAGGGGTAACATCAGAATCAGAATTTCAAACATTTTAAATAAAATAGGAAGGATTTTTAATAATTGGAACTTGTGGTTTATGGGATGTGATGAGTTATTAGGAAATTATAGCATAATTGGATTAAATTAGATTAATAACTTAATAAAAATAAATTGAAGAATTAGCAAATTCTATATTGAATTATTGTAAAAGAAAATGGGAAACATATTACAACAATAATGAAGTGATTAAAATTGAAGATATCTCCTTCATTTTAATTTATTTATCTTGATTATATTATTTATCTAATTATAATAATGAAAAAAAATTTAGATGATGATGATGATATTGATCCATGTTAATTTATAAAAAATCTTGATACAGGTGATACATATAGTGTTAACAATTTTGGAGAATTAGATATTGAGTATTCATAATATACTACTGTTAATCTAAAAAAAAATAGATGGAAGAATTTTTGGAATAAAATTGAAGAAATAAATGAAAAACTTTATGATGCTTGTGAAAAAGGGGAAGAAGATGTAGTTAATATGCTTCTAAAGGATCAAAAAGATCTAAAATTATAGGTTTAATAGTAATTCAAATCAACCACAAATAGTATGATTGGAGATGATTATTAGGAATTTATAGGACTTATTAATGTAGATTGTAAAGGTTTAGATGATTGGACTGCTCTTCATCATGCTATAAATAATAGAAGAACAAAGATTGTTAAACTTTTATTGGAGGCTAAAGCAAATCCTAATTTATGTACATAAATGAAAAGAACACCTTTACATTTGGCTTGTTTGAGAGGATCACTAGAAATAGTTGAATTACTAATTTAATATAAAGTAAATGTGAATTGTTAAGATTCTGATAATAATACACCCTTACATATTAGTGCAGAACTAAACCAAGTTAAAATTGTAGAATTTTTAGTCGCCAATGATGCTGATGGTAATATATATAAATTAATTAATTTTAGCATAGTTGAAGAACTCTCATTAAAAAACAGCATTTGATGTTACAATGTCAAATGAAATTAGAACAATACTTTAAAAGTTTGTGCCTGTAATAGGAGGATATTAATAAAGATCCTAATTTGGGGGTTTTGTTGTTAAGAATTCACGATCTGATCATATTGAAAGATTATTAGGAAAAATAAATGATTTATAGAAAATTGAAACCTTAAAACAGAATCAATAATAATAATAATAATAATAATAATAATAATAATAATAATAATAATAATAATAAATTAATAATTAAGAAAATTCAATAGAACCAATAGTATCTGCTCCCTTTTAAGAAATTAGTGTGAATGTATCTATAAATTCATTTAATCTCAGGTATGTTCCCCTGATGGTTACATCTTTCACAAATTGTTAGGTAAAGGAAGTTTTGGAGAAGTATATTATGCAACTAGAAAATCTGATGGAGAAGGTTTTGCTATTAAAACATTATGTAAGGAAAGAGTATTTTCAAAAAACTTAACTCGTTATGCTCAAACTGAAAAGAATGTACTTAGTGTAATGAGACATCCATTTATTGTGAGATTACATGCTGCATTTTAAAATTCTTAAAAATTATTCATGGTTTTGGATTTTTGTCCAGGAGGAGATTTAGGATAATTATTAACAAAACAAGTTAAATTAAGTGAAGAAATTGCAAGATTTTATATATGCGAAATTATATTAGCTTTAGAATCACTACATAAGAATTGCATTATTTTTAGAGATTTGAAACCTGATAATGTTGTTTTAGATTCTAAAGGCCATGCTAGATTAACTGATTTTGGATTATCAAAAGAAGGAATTTATGATAATATTACAAAAAGTTTTTGTGGATCAATTGCTTATTTATCACCAGAAGTACTTATGAAAAAAGGGCATTCAAGAACTGTTGATTGGTATCTTGTTGGTGTTTTATTATATGAAATGATAGTTGGTTTACCACCTTATTATCATTAAAATAGGGAATAATTATTTGAAAATATTAAGAAAGGAGTTTTAAAAATTCCAAAACAAATGAGTTAGGATGCCAGAGATTTAATTAAAGGATTATTAATTAGAGACCCTGCATAAAGACTTGGCTCAAAGAATGATGCAGAAGATTTAAAAAGACATCCTTTTTTTAAAGATGTAAATTGGGATAACATTTTAAATAAAGTAGAAGATGGTCCATTTATTGAAAGAGATAGATCTAAATAATGGGAAAAGGATGTTATTGATGTAAATTAAATATATATATATTAATAGATGAAATTTGGAGATTAACCATAATCGAACCCTAGATTGGATGATTGGTCATTCATTTAATGAATTTTTAATGTGTTTATTGATAAAATTAATTTTTTAATTTATGTAAGTCGAGACATTCAAGGATTAACTCTACGCAAAATTACGATAAAAAAGCTCACCTTAAAATGATAAAGGATTAATACTATTATAGTCCATTGAAAACAATCTTAACCTTGAATAAAGAACAAATCCTACAGCATATATTGCACAATTGATTAATTTATTGAAATCTACTAAAGATGGTTAAGAAGCGATCATTTTATTAATTTATAAAGTAATAATCATATATATGAAATTTAGATATTGCCATCAGTACCAATTATTGTAGTAAGAAAGTTAATACCTGCTTTATTGGAAGAAATAGGAAAAGTTTAATTAGATAATTTAAGTTTGGGTATTTTTGGTTAAATTTTAATTTTATCATCTAAAGATGTATTTTTATATTCTCTAATTTAGGACTTAAATTCTTAAAAAATTCATCAACTATTTAATCTTTTATTATAGTAAACTCTAAGTGATAAAAAAAAACTTAGAAAATAAGCAATAAAAACATTACAATCATTTTATTAATAAAAAGCATTGGATATTTAATAGATTCCTGAAATAAATGAACAACTTAAAACTCATTTAAAAGTAAATTTACAAGAAAATAATGAATGTGCATAACATTCACTTACCCTTTTAGCATCTCTTAATAATCTAATTCCTTACTCTATTCTTGTTGATGCATTGTATGTAATAATTGAAGAGATTTAAAATATGGATAGTAAATATTATCCATTTATTTTTCTTTCTTTAGAAGTAAATTTAATTTATATATATTTAGTAAGTACTTTAACAAAATGTTGGAGCAGATTAAGCTGAAAAATTAATATAATAGTTAAATCAAATACAACCAGAAGAAGTTAATGCATAACATGCTTATATTTAGTGTATTAGATAATGTTTAATTACATTAAGTTAGAGTTCATTATCATTAGCTGCATCTTATTTACCATCTACTTTATCTAATATGGCAGAATTACTCTTACAAAATAATTAAAAATTAATGCAACATTGCAGATTAGAAATGATGACCTTAATTGAAAAAATAGGAAAAGCAACACTATCTCTTAAACAAGATTTGGCTGAAGATATTATGAATTTGGAATTAGAAAGTGCAGGAACATTATAATAGAAATATATAGCTACTTTAACATATTTATTTAGTAATAGATTTGATCATGCTAATATACTTGATGTTTTTGCTAAATTCTTTGCTACTATAGATGATAAAACATTTGAACATTGTAAAGAAATAATAAAAGAATTTGTACATAATAAGAGTAGATGGCCACATGTATATTTTGAAAAAACATTTGGTTAATTATGTAATGGAGTAAGTATGTCTAATTTATTACATACATTTCCACTTAAAACAGAAGGAGTAAATCCTTTAGATAAAGATTTTGATGAAAAATCAAATTGCTGGATTCTTTATATATTAAGTAAATATGCTAATCCAAAATTGGAAGAATTCCTTGATTTCCTATTTCCATTAACAAATTTGTTATCTTTAGCATCAAATGCAAATCCATCTCATGAATAAAAAATCATTCAAAATATACTTTTCCATGTATTAGAAATAGCATCAAATTCAATAGCTACTAATGATTCTTAAAATCATCCAAAATTAGTTTAATTTATTGAATTGACATTAAATTATTTAAAAAAAGAACATGTATTTTTTGAAAAACTCTTATTAATGATTGCTAAATTGTTTTCATAATTAGTAACATTTCCATAATTATAAAATTTTGCAAAACAATATATTTCAACTTTGGCTAAATTAGTTGAATAAAACAATTGCACTCATACATTAAATGCTATTAAAGTAATGAGTTTTGCAGCACCTAAATAATATATACAAGAAGCTTTTAAGAAAAATATAGAAAAGTTATTATCATCGAAAGATAAATTAGATGATAGAGCTTTAAATAATATGGATATAGTATTGTAAGTTGTAAGTGCTTAATAGATGACATCAGATCTTTGGGATTATTGTATTAATTTTACAAAGGAAATGATTAACATCCCTATAATTTAAAAAAAGATTTATAAATTCTTAGGAGCTATAATACCAAAAGTTCATCATACTTTTTTAGCTGAGGTATATAATTTAGTTTTAGAAGCTGAATGTGAACCTAGTTCAAGATAAAAAAGATTTTAAGTAATTTTATAATTGGAATAATATGTAATTTCTAAATTAGATAGCTATTAAACATTTATATAATAGTTTTTACCTGAAATGGTAGTTGCAATCAGAGATAATAATATTAAGACTCGTATTCTTGCTGAAAAGTTGATAGAAAATATTGGATAAAGATTATTAGGATTAGATTTATTAGATTAATTTATATCTATGGTATTTGCAGGATTGGCAGCTTAATCAAATGTTATGAAAGCTGATGCTGTTGCTACAATTTCGCTCTTAGTTGATAAATTTTATTAAAATTTAAAAAGTGAATTTATAGATGAAATGACAAAATTAATTTTATTATTATTGAAAGAATAAAATAATGAAATTTTTAAATCCATTATTTTATATGTGAAAGTATTAATCAAACATAGACATACATTGAATTCATAGTTATTCACTTAATTACTTAATTTAGATGAAGTATCAAGAGATAAAAATATTATAATTTTAAAAAGATTGTTAATGAAACTAAGTAAAGCTTATCCTGCTACAGCTGAAAGTTTAATACCATAAGAACATATAAAATTATTTAAAAATGCTATAAAAATAGAGAAATAATAAAAAAAAAAGAAAAATAAAAGAGATCAGGAGAAAGAATTAAATAAATAAAAATGGTAATAAAAAAAATAAAAATAATAAAAAGATTCTGATCTTGAAAGTGATGAAGAATCTGAATAAGAATTAGGAACAAATCCAAAATAATAATAAGGTGGTATGGAAACTGAAGCAGAAGTTGAAAATAATCTATTATTAAAGTATGATTTTAAGAAAGAGTAATTCCATTTTGAAGATGCAATAAAATAAAAAAAAAAAATTTAAGAAAAGGAATAATAAAAATAATCTACTATTAAACCTTTAGTTGAGTATAAGGATGGAAAAGTGATTGTAAATGAATAAAAAGAAGTATTGGGATAAAAGCGTAGAAGAGAAGCTGCAAATAGTGATGATGAAGAACATGCTTAAAAGAAAATAACAAGAAATGATAGAAAAACAAAGGATGTTGTGCATGTAGTAAAAGAAAGTGGTTCTACATTTAAATCAAAATAAAAGGCAGGTGGTGATGTAACTGTAAAAGGAAGGCCTGAACCATTTGCTTTTATATAATTAAATCCAAAAGTAATATTAATTCATATCTTTAATTTTAGGCTCTCAATAAAAGATTCAAGAATTAAGCTAGCAAAGCATTTGAAGAAGTATTTTCAAAAAAATCAGGTGCCCTTAAAGGAGTAAAGGCACATAAATGAAAGTGTTATATATTATTTAATCAATATAATTAATTAAATGTTAGCATAAAGCTAACAATTGTCATCTGATCAAAAACCAAAGCCAACTTCATCAATAGGTATAACAAACCTTTACTCATAAATTCATAATACTTTCCATATTATAAATTCTGAGTTACATTTAAATTTTAGAGTACAGTTCCCTAAAACCTCCAAGACATCCTTAATCTGATTAAATAGATTAAAGTAGAATATAAAAATAAATGGGCTAAAAAAGATATAAGAATGAAGAACAAGAAGCAAAGTAAAATGGAAAGGTTTCTTTGCCTTCTTTACCAGGAATAAAGAAATAAGAAATCCCTAATTTTGAACCTTGTACTTAAAAGAAATGATATTGTTTAGAGTAGAAATTGATAAATATAGCAAATTATGGAAATGGTCATAGAATTCTAAGTAGACTGCCTAAATTAGATGCAAAAAGTGATGTTCCAAAATAAAAACATAGTTCCAATGGTCCTTAAATGAGAAGTCCAAAATAATTGGATGAAGAATCTCCTATGCCTCATTATTCTTCAGTAACACCAGAAAAGAGATAATAATATAGTCCTGAAAGATAAGTCTTAAATAAAAGAAGATTAATGGCAAAATCCTGGTAAGGTGGATTATTTGCTTCAAAGACTAAAGCTGGTTGTCTTCCTAATAAAACATTAAAGACTAATTAGGATGCAGCCATCTTATTTCCCAATAATTTAGAACAGTAAATGGTTATGATTATTTAGAAAGTTACAATTGTTCTTTAATTGCTGTGTGTGATGGACATGGAACAAATGGACATTTAGTATCAAATTTGATTAAATAACAATTACCAAAATACATAGAACAATAATTTCAATAATAAGGAAGAGATATAGAAAGATGTTTAACATTTGCTTTTGAAAAAACAAATAAAGAAATAATTGAAAGTGAATTTGATACAACCTTATCTGGATCAACAGCAGTAGCAGTATTGATAAGAAAAGAATAATTATGGACAGCAAATGTTGGTGATAGTAGAGCTATTATATGTAGAAATTAAGATGGATGGAAAGCAATTTAATTAACAAGAGATCATAAACCATCTGATGAATAAGAGAAGTAAAGAATTATTGAAGCAGGTGGTAGAATTGATAGTTAAAGAGGTTTAAAATATAATAATAATATATATAATAGATTTTTATGGAAATTAATTAGGACCAGAAAGAGTTTGGTTATAATATATAGATGCTCCTGGATTAGCCATGACAAGAAGTATGGGTGATAAATTAGGAGCATAAGCTGGTGTTATTAGTATACCTGAAATACTTGAATATACAATTACTCCTTAAGATTAATTTATAATAGTAGCATCTGATGGTGTTTGGGAGTATCTTAGCAATGATGAAGTATATCCTTAATATAATTTAAGGTTATGAATGTTGTAGTTCCTTATATTGAGAAAGATAATATCGATTTAGCTGCTGACAAACTTATGGCTGAAGCAATTAATGCTTGGAAAAAACATAGCTTAGCTAGGGATGATATAACTTGCATTGTTGTTTAATTGAAAAATTAAAATTGAATATTTATAATTTAAGTTAAAGTCAGAAAACTTCATATTTTTCATTTTAAATCAAAGTAGTTTTATCATTTCTTTCTAAAGTTAAGGTTTTCCGAATTGATTTTACTAGAAATCTTTAAAAATTTCATGATTTAAAGCTTATTAACATGAGAATCTAATCTCTTGATCAGGTTCTACGAGATTATTCATTAAATCTATTAAAGGGTCCCTCTCAAGATTCTTTATTTTAGATAGAGTTTGATTTGGAAGTTTTTAATACATCATTTCAAAAATTAACACTCCTATACTATAACAATCAACTTTAGATGTATAATTTTGATATTGTATAATCTCTGGAGCCATATATCCTATAGTACCACAATATTAAGAACTATTGATTGCCCTTATAGAAATCCCTAAATCAGCCAATTTAATAACATCTTAGCATAATAAAATATTCTCAGGTTTTATATCACGATGAATAATCCCCAAATTGTGTAAATGATTAACTGCATTTAAAATCTAAAATAGAAAATTGATCATTTATCTTCTAGTCAATTTTTAATTTCTTATTAAGTTATACAATGTCTAATCACTTAATTCAAGTATTAAAGCTATCTAAAATATAATTAAATAAAATACTTATTTATTATCATCTATTACTCCAAAACACTTCAAAATGTTAGAATGGACCAAACACATTTAGATTTTAATCTCATTACTAACTAAATTGGCTAATCCCTTACTTTTTATTAAAGATTTCTAAATTATTTTTAATGCTAAAGCCATACCAGTTTTCTTATCTATTATAGAATAAACGTCACTCATCTTACCTCTTCCTAAATATTTTATTTTCTTAAATCTATTTAAAACTGATGATTGATTTTTACTCATTTACATATGCATTGTTGCTTTATCAATGCTAGAACTCCTTAGTTTCTCAATTGAAACTACTTCTGTTTTATTTGTATCATCAAATACTTTACTTCCATTTACACTTTAATATTTAAATTTTGGAGAAGCATCTTAAACTGTATTCAATTTAGCTTAACTAAAGACTTAACACATCTCTTCCTTAATCTCTAAATTAGGTTTTAAGAGATCTTTTGGAGATTTAGTTCCAATTATAATTTATTTAATCCTTTCTATTTTGATCCTATTCATCTCAAGTAAAGTAGGATATTAAGGTTTTTCTTTTGTTTAGATTTAATCATTAAATTAAATTTCAACTTCATTATCAAAATTTTGTGGTGTCATTTCTTACATAATTTTGCTAGATTCATTATTTATATCTAATTATATATGTCTAAAATTGAATTAATTTTGAGTTATTAAAGGACTTTAATTTATTAATGAATCTTATTCATTAAAGTAAATTTATTTAGTCTAAGAAATTTGAGGAAATTTAGAAGTCATATCCCTAACAAAATCATGAATCATAGTAAATTTCTGTATATTTTGGATAGGATTACTTTTTTATTCTAAAGTTTAAAAATGTATTTTATTTTCTTATATGGTTGTTTATGATAAATAAATAGAATTATAGTTAATTTCTATTTCATCTTTAATAAGTAACGCAAATTAAAAGTTCTTATTCAATTAGACTGGCTAAATAATTAAAGTTTGATCATTTTTAACAATCCCTTAATTAATTTATATAGAATTTGATTCTTTTGAATTTGTATCAAATTTTATTTATTAAAATTAAATAGATCTACATGGGAAACTTTGGATGAAGCATTCCTTTACATCAAAAATAATATTAGTGTTAAAAGATAAACTTTATTAGATGTGCTTTTTGAGTTCTTATTTCAATGGTATTCTGAAATGTGTTTCTTTAGAACTAATAGCTATATCTCTC
Organism: Paramecium primaurelia; assembly: GCA_905182975.1. Lineage (NCBI taxonomy): Eukaryota > Ciliophora > Oligohymenophorea > Peniculida > Parameciidae > Paramecium > Paramecium primaurelia. The sequence goes on from CAJJDM010000012.1 coordinate 106,225, forward strand.
TTATTCTAAGCTTCATGTTATAGAACTAATTAATTTATTGGAAAATTAAGTTTATTCACAGTTTATTCATCTGAATCTTCTTATTTAATTTAAATTAGCTTCACATGATTTGAAGGCACAGCAGGATTAGATTACTATTATTATTGAATTTTAATTGGATTTATTTCAAGTATTGGAAAAATAGAAGGATTGGAACTTTAATCATCTTTTTTAAATTTATTTAATTTTGAAATAACTTACATAGTATGATTAATTTTTTTGCAATCTACTTTTTTTTTGTAGAAATTTAAAACAGCTAAGTCTCCAAACATAAGATTTTTAGTTCTGAAATTTAGAGAATTTACATTGTCATTTATATCTTCTTTTAGTGTATTTTTTGCAGAAATTTATAAGTCTTGTTTTATTTATATTTTTATTTTAGTCTCTGTTTGTTATGTGACTTTTTGTTATGTAATTGTTTCATTAACTTTCTTTAATTATTTCTTTTAAAGGACATTTTCTTTTGGTATGATTAATTCTTTGATATTAATAGTAGGTATAGTAACATGATTTTATAAATCAAATTCATTCAAGCAAATTTAACTATTAAATAATATAGTAGACTCTATTGATGTATAATCTCTTTATAATTATTATAAATGATTTTGCTTTTCATTAATTAATTTATTTGGAGTTGGTTAATAATTTGAAGATCTATTATTTTTTGATATTCTTATTTAAGGAATTGAAGGTTGCCGAATAATCTATGTAATGATAGGTTTGTCCTTCTTAATCAAATTATGTGTCTGTAAATTAGTTTAACTTTTTAAAGACTGATTTTGATATACAGGGTCTGACATTTAATAAATTAATATTAAATATGCAACAGTAAAGTATTAAATTATTTTGGTAAGCCAAGTTTTTTCAAACTTTATCATTTTGAAGAAATTATTAAATTACACTATAAACATAACCTCATTATGTATTATGATTAATCTGTTTCATAATTAATAAATGATAAAACTTATACTCATATATTTTTCATTGAAATTCAACAATTGTACCAAAATATGTATGTTATATAACTGGATATTTAAACAGCACTTCCCCTTAAAACATTTTTACTAATCCAGAACACACCTTTCCCCAACTAATCAAATTAGTAAGACTATGTAAAATAGGACTATGCTCATGAAATGGCCCTTTTTTAACCTTTATATTTAATGATTCCATACATTATTAATGAAATCTATACATTAAAAAAACATATATTCTTCTTTAAAATTCTTAACAATGTTCTCTTTTATTATGCAATCAGGAAGTAGGCCATCATCATTTTATATCTAATAATTGATAGAATTTCATACTAGCTCTGAAGCTCCAAATACAAAAGGTAGAAATTAATAATCATCCAATCCCCAACTCCATGGGAACCTGCTGGTTCAAGCATATAAGTCATCTGCACTTTTCTTGCAAAAATGATATACCTACATATAAATAATATTTAAATACCTATAAAATGCTAATCTCACTATTCCTTCATAATCCTATTCATTAAAAATGCCTAATCTAAATAAAGAAAATAGAAAGAGGAAGAATTATAATTCATGTCCTGTTCCGTAGTCAATTCTCTCTTTATTACCAAATGAATCTAACAAATAAGTTCTAAGCTCTATAGCAGCATTTTATAGATTTTCTGGTAGTTACTTTTTCAGATAATTATCAACAATAGGGCCAATTTAATCTAACCAATCTCTAAAGGCTATATTGCCATATCTCAATGATTATTAAATTGGTGGTACTTTTAGAAGTAGTTCTTCTAATTATAAAAAAAATTATTCTAATCATAATTTCAAATAATACAAATTTCTAAAAACTTCTAATTTTCTTTTGTTTAGGAAATTTTCTTATGTTATACTGATTTTATTAATGCTTGCATAAACTCTAATAGTTAACCAATTATTTTTGTTTTCTTGAATTTCTCCACATCATATTCTGTGATTATTTTCTTTTCCACTTATTGGAATTGGTGTTTTGACCAATCAAATTAATTATTCATAAAATTTAAGAAATATATATAAAATTAATATTAGTATAATTTATAAATATCCATTATTGATTATAATTTATTATTTATAAATATTTATTATTTAGTTGTAAAATTTATCTATTTACTTAATATTAGATTTCCTAATTTTCTATTGGATGTTTATAGTTTAGTTTATAAAATTATATAAGATAAATTTTCAACTTTATGTTAAATATGATGAAATGATTATTAATGTAAATCAGTAGACATTATTTATTTAATATATACGACTATTAGGATATAAATAATTTCTAAGTTTGAGGTCTATAGAAGACAAAAGATTTGTTAATAGTAGATAATAAAAATCTAATTTTATTCTAAAATAAATGGCAAGATTAGATTGTAATATATAGTCAAGGATTAAGGATTTAACATATGAACATTTAACTAAAATATTATTTACATTTTATTAAATTTAATATTATCTGTTATTACAATATCATCTTAATCAAAAAATGAAGGGAAGCTCATAAAAGAATAAAATCTTAGAGCAAATTCAGAAATAAAGACGTTCTTAATCAAGACAGAATGATTCTAAAATAAATTTCTTGCATTTCTAAGGTATATAGATTCAAGAGTTTAACAAAGAGATTGATGACTATTTAAAAACATTTCCAAATTTATGTATAGCATTTATAATATGGTTAGAATAATTAGGATTTTAAAGATGTAAAATAGAATCCTTAAATAATCTCTCTGAGTATAAAAATATTAATACATTGAATTTGGAAGAAAATGTTTTAGATGATGGATGCTTAAAAATGATAGTTTAGAAATTTCCATCTTTAACATTTTTGAATTTGAAGAAGAATTAAATAAAAGAATTCAATGTATTAGATATTCTTAATCTAATAGGAAATTGAGTAATTAAAATAACTTGACCAATTAACACATCTATTTCTAGATAAAAATCCAGTTTGTGAAGATGAAAATTTTACATCTAAAATTTGGGATTTGTTGCCCAAATTAAAGGCATTGGATGGAAAAGATAAGAAAGGTAAGGTCATTAAAGAAAAGACTGAAACTTATGAAGATGATGAGGAGGATGAGGATGAAGATGAAGAAGAGGTATAATTGAATAAAATAAATTTAGGCAGATGACGATGATGATGACAGTTTCTCTATATCTGATGATGAAGAAGATGAGGAATATAGTGAAGAAGAAGAAAGTGAATCAGAAAGCAATAAGAAGAAAAAGAAGGTTAAAAAATGATACAATAATTATTTAATAAAAAATATCAATATCAACTTATTCAAACTATTTTTTTTAGAATGGAGAAATAATTTATAACAAAATACAATTATTCTTAAAGATGCAAATAAATATGAATTAATTGGAAGATTAAATAAATGAATAACAGTCATAATTCTAATTAATATTCAAATCAATTCATGAGAACCATCATCTTCCATTTAATTATTTTCCTCTTTTTCAATCAACTCTTCATCAAATTTTTAATCTTAAGAGTCATTTTATTCAAGGTTGATAGGTTAATATTATTATTATTATTATTATTATTGTTTAGATTATTTTTATTATAATTACTTGATTAATTTCTAATGATAAAATATATAAATATACATCTGATTTAGACTGTGGTAGTTGAGTCATTTCAGTTTTAGTAAAATATTCTTTGACCTTATCTTAATTATTATAAACCCAATATAATCCAAATATAATACCTCCAATAACTAACCAATCAAATATCCAACCTTTATTATTTGGACAACTAAATCTCATTGATGGATGTTCTACTCCACCCTCACAAATATCTCCTGCTATTTTTCTATATCCACTAGAAATAGTATAATAACCATTGCATTCAGCAGGTGGATCAATATTGATAGTACCATTTATTGGTACACATAATTAATTATTCATCACAAAACCTAAATCACATTCATAATCTTCTTATGAACATTAACATGGTGTTACACTAATGATTTTCTCTAATGCATCAGGATTATAACAAGCTGCTTCTCTTCTTTTTCTCATGTATGTTACTTTTTTACCAAATAAACATTCTGGATTCACCAAACCAGATGGAGTCCATAATTCATAATCACTACCAATTTCTCCAGGTTTATCTTAACCTATACAATTCCTTTAATGTAATTCATCTAAATCTATAGTGGCAAGTAATCCCTATTCAGTTTTAATACCATTAGATTCTAATTAAATAGAACCATAAGCTATAAATCTAGTTCCTTTATTTTAAGGTTCAGTAATTATATTTTAGATTTCTGCCTTCTAATCTAAAAAATTAAAGGGAGTCCATTCCATTCCACCATTCCAAGAAAAAACAATTTAATTAGTAGTCTCTTAATCTTTAGACATAACAACCAATCCTCCATGATTACTCATTTCATAAATATATGAACCTTTTTTTATTTCAATCCATGTTAAACCACCATCTCTACTTAAATAAGTGTTAACTTGATCTTATCTATAACTTAAATATTTTCCAATAGATCCTGTAGCTATAATTATACCTATTGAATTTGCTTATGTATAAATAGGTGCAAATTAATAAAATGATTAACTAAGATGAATATGTAACTAACATTTATTACAATTAATTGGTTTCCCATCTGCATCAACTGTAGGTGGCTAATTATAAATTTAATAATTATACTTTTAATGGAACCCATTAACCACCTTTGTCAAATGTAATCCTTGTTTATTTGTATTTTTTCAAATCTTCATCTTTAAACCCATTTTATTAAGCATAGAATCCTTCTTCCATTGCTTCTTACACTTGATGAGAATATATTTTAGCTTAATCTTCTGAATATACATTTGCTAAATATATTCCTTCTAATCCTTAAACCCTATAAAATTCTGCACTATTTTCTAATCTAGCCACATTCTCTAAGGATCTTGAATACCTTGTACCAGTTGAATCACTTATATAAATTACTCCCAAAGGAGATGATGGCTTTAAATGATTAACAATCATAAAAACTTAGTTTTCTGAAGTATCTAAAATACTATAAGAGTGTTCTAATAATTTTGAATCAGCATCAATAATTGCATATTTATATTATCCTAATTCAGTACCACTCACATACAAACTAACCTCTTAGGTGTATTATGATGTAACTTTAGCTACAAAAAGGAAGGATTCAGTCAATAAAAATCTTGAACCTGCTGGTACACTTAAAGTACGAGTTTAAAAGAAATCATCACTATAATATAAATTGGCATCCATATTCCAACTACTTATTGATTAATGTCCTTTTCCTTGAGGTTCAAAAGATGCTAGAATACGTTCTTTTGGAGTATATTTAGCCATGTCTTTGTTTTTGACACCCCAAGTAAATTAATTAACATAAGTAGCTATGGAATGCCAAGTGATTCCTGTATCTTAACTTAATAGAAGTTCCTTGTAAGAAACACAAGGTTTACCAGCAAGAAGTTCATCAGAGCCACATTATTTCCATGCAGAGGCAAGTATCCAATCTTTTTCAATTGGATGAAATTAATATTCACGTAATTACTTGCCTGCATTAACTGCTGTTATAGTTTTACCACAATCAAGTGATATCCATGCAATTTAATCTGTGCCTGTAAAAAGAATGAGTTATTTATCAACAGGACTTGCAACTAAATTATTTACTATTCCAACTCTATCATCAGAATCCTCAAGTTGAATTAATGCTTTACGATGGAAAATTTCAGACATTTTGGTCCATTGACGACCACGATCATCACTTCTATATACAGATCCTTTTGAAGTGAGTGCCAAAACTGTATCACTACACCAATGAATGTTTATTAAAGAAGCATCGATATATGAAATTTAAACATCAATATTAGATGTAAAAGTCTGCATGATCATCAAGAGTATTATTAACATCATAAACACGTTTTATTATTTTAATTAATCAATTTATTTAATAATTTCATACTCACAATTAAGCTTAGCATTATCCTGAACGTTTACAATGACATGAAGTTCCTTTACTTAAAACTACCTTTTTAATTTCATCAAGTGTAGTCTTATTTTCTTTCAATTCTTAAGCACTTGGCATAACATTTAATCTTAAAGCCTCAGAAATAATCATTTAAGCCTTAAATTATAAAAAGTTTATAAACATTTGGAGTGTTCATACTAGCTGAAGCTACTATTCTTCCTTTTTTAGCATAATATGCAATAAATTTCTATTGATTTAAATCTCCATCTATTATCACTTCATCAAATCCTTATCCTACTCCACTATATGCTAATGTTCTATCCCATTATCTAGTCCAAAAGAATGGTACATCTGTTAATGGAGTTGGTCTGCCTAAAATATTCAACGCAGCTATAAATCTTAAATAGGATTAAATATATACCCTTATCTAATAGCTTCATTCTAATGCTCAATTCTTACATATTCTCCAGTAACCCAATAAGGATAACTAGCAATATCACCTGAAGCATAAACATTTTTAGCAGCCTTCAAAAACACATCTGTTTCAATACCTCCATTAGGAGATAGTTTCAATTAATCTTTGGCCAATTAGTTGTTTGGTTAGATTCCTGTACCTAATATAACTAAATCTGCCAAAAGAGATTTTCCATTTAATAAATCAACTCTAGATACTGAACCTTCTCCTGCAATTCTTTTAACTCCAGCAGACAATTCAAATTCAACTCCATTTGCTTAATGCAATTTTTATAATGATGCTCCTACTTCACTACCAAGTACTCTTTCAAATGGAACAGATGTATTATCTACAACAGTAATATTAACCTAATCTTTCAATTCCTTTTTGATAGCTGAAGCAGTTTCCATACCAATGAAAGAAGCTCCAACAATAACAATATTTTTAGATGTTTTAGCCTTTTCTCTAATTTATAATAAATCGTTAAATTATCTAAGAGTATGAACATTATTTAAGTTTACTCCATCCAAAGTAGGTTTACGAGCTGTACCTCCAGTGGCTAATAATAATTTATCATAACGAATTTTATCTTTTCCAATCACTACCTCTTGATTATTAACATCAATTGAATCAACACTTTTATTGGTCAATACATCAATACCATATTATTCATAAAATGATGGCTATCTTATTTACAATCCTTATAATTTAACTAAAAATGACATCTTGCTCATTGGAGTTCTATCATAAGGTAATGAATCTTCAGCTGTAATAATTGTAATTTTTCCTTTGAATCCAGCCTAACGAAGTGTCTCAGCAGCACTTTAACCTGATACTCTAATATAATTATTTAATAATAATACCCTCCACCAACAATGACTACATGTGTAGGATCATCTCCCTTAGTTGCCATATTAAGTGTTCTGGGTGCATTTAATAATTCTTTCTCCACTCTTATTATTAATTAGCCATTTTCTTATTTAATTGGGAATGTTTGTAATCCTCTAAACATTGGACCTTCTTCATGAGCACCATCTTTAATAGAAAAACTTGCATTATGGAATGGGCATTTAACTTTATCGCCTACTAAAAAACCAGCTGAAAGTGGAGCCCCAACATGTGGACAAGAATTTGAAACACAGTAGATCTATCCTTCAACTTTGCAAACTAAGACGGCATCTTCTTTTTTTGGACCCACTTACACTTCTCTCATTTCACCTTCTTTTAGATCATCTTCGATTGATATTTCATATACATCATTCAAATTAAGAGTCTTATATATTAATTAAAAGCAATACTTAAAAACTGTAGCGAATAATTGGCAGTGAGATTAAAGTGATAGCTAGACGTTAAGTAAGTCTTGGAGTCATTATTGGAGTTCTTCTTAGACTTACTGCTAATGCTGAAGATAATATCTTTCTCATTAAAATAATTAATTATAATAGTGTTTAAGTTCTATTTATATAAAATGACTTATCATTATTTAAATATATATAATAACAAATCTAAATATTCTTATTTCCACTTCTTTTTTTTTGGTTAAGTTTCAAGAATCCTACTTTATCAGTTTTATTTTATTAATTAATCTGATTTATTCATGATTATTAATTACATAAAAAAGAGAAAGAGTAAGTTTACAATTTTTAAAGAATATATTCTATATTGAAATAATTAAATAGATCATCAATAAACTTTATCATCCTTAAAAATATTTCTAAACAAACATAATCAATAAAAAACATATATAATTTTAACTCGTTAAATAAATATTTAATGAGATTGAAGTAAGATTAAGTATAATATAATACAAAAATGGTTGCAAGATATCTTCCAGTTTATAAGGTATATATTTATAAAACCCATTTAAACTCGTCGATTTTTTTCCAATAAAAAATCAAATAATAAACGTATTATAGAGTATAATAAGAGAGATTGAAAACTTATAAACGAATTATTTATTCTCAAGTTTTCCTCCTTTTAAATCTTTCTAAGTATTTCTAATTTTTCACCTTCTTTAATAAATCTACCTTAGTTGTTACCCTTTTTTTACTCCAAGATCTCCTAGCATGATAAGGTATTATTAATTTGAGTTAAGCGTCATCTATCAGTTCTATAGATAAATCAGATTATGAATTATAATCATCTTTTTTGAGCAAATTTAGACTGTTTCTGTTTAAGCTGCTATTTACTCTTCTAGTAAAAAATTAATTATCTCTTCTTTTCATATATATACAACTGGAAGTATTGATATGACCAATAGTTTTAGAAAATTATGATGAATTTCTTTCTGAACATATTGAATAAGAACTGTCAAAATCTAGAATTTGTTTAGGATGTTGAAAATCTGCTCTTTTTAGTTTTTTGAATGTTTTATTGTTCTTGCAATTCATTTAAATTTATTTAAGATCCTGTGTATTTTTCATATTTTTACATACACTTCCCATTAAATTAAATATATAAATATATCATATTTTGACTTGATATTAACATATTTAGAATGTATTCAGTATAAGTGATTTTTTTAATAAATATTGTATCTGAAATATATCTTTCAATAAATTGTATTCAAAATAATATTAATATCAATCAATTAGAAAAATGAATTAATTTAAATTCTTACTATTCCTTAAAATGTTATTCTTATAATTTTTATATTCTTTATTAAGCCTTTTATCTTTCTAGACTATATATTTTTTCCATTTTTGCTCTAACTTCAGGTTTGCAAATCTTTATCTTTTAATCTCTTCGATTTTCATTTGCTTATTCTTCCATAAAGACTCTCATAATTTCTTAATTCTATCTTTAAATAATTTAATTAAGTTCAAATAGTACTTATGGATTTGGAGGCTATAAATTTTATGATTTGCTTAGATCTATTTTTTTAGTTTGTTTAATCGGTTTTTTTTCATCTAAAAATAGTAAAATTTTGATATACTTTAAGATTTTGTTGGGGAAGATTGAATCTATTCAATTTTCTATAATGTATTAGAGTTTGAAGATGGCTCAAGATTTTATTGTGAAGATTAATTAATTTCAGGTAATTTATCTGAGAGTCTAGAAATTCTAATAGTTTTATTAGGTTTTTCAATTTTTGTTTAATTTAAATTATCTTAACTAATTGATTAAGATTGTGTTCTTCTTGGAATTTAATGTTACTTTTCTAAGAGAACTGATGATTATATTCCAAATTATTTCTATATATCATTAGCAGGAACTTTTCCTTCCTTAATTTTTTCTAATTTAAGAAGAAGATCTCTTTTTTATTTATCTATTTCTTTTCTCATATTTTATCTTTATTATAATAATTAATTTAAGTCCTCTTAGATTTTATCTGCTCTTTCCATTTTCTCATTTAATTTCTCCTATAATTTCATTCTATCATATTCTTATTTCTTCATTATTCTTTCAACATTATCTTTTTTATCAATCCTTTTTAATGTTTCATGATTTCTTTTATCAGTTAATGATATAGACCTTTCAAGTTATATTTTAGATAAATTTTCATCTTTTTCTTAAAATTTTCTTAAAAATTCTTCAATTTTATCTTTTTATCTTTATTCATTTTGTAATAATACTTAATGTCTTTATTATTCTCTTTCATGTTCTTCTTATCTTCTTTTTTCTTTCTCTTTCTCTAATTCTTTTTCTAATAATGTTCTTCTTTCTTCAGCCTCATCAATTTTTTTTAAATATTATTTTTTTCTTTCTAATTCTAATTGTTCATTTTATTCAATTACTTTTTTTATCATTTCTGAATGTAATTCTGCTTCTAATTTTTATTATTCTAATTTTTTCTTTTTTTCTTCTTCAAATTATAATCTTTTTTATTCACTTATTTATAATTTTTTTTCTACATCTTATTTAACTCTTAAAATTTCTATATCATTTCTTTCTTTAGCTAATCTTATTCTAGTTTCATTTTATATTCTAGCTTATTCTGCTTCTTATTTTTTCTTCTCTTTTTAATCCTCCATCATTTTCTTTCTTTATTCTGCTTTATCATTCATATCTTTTTTTCTTTTTTCTAATGCTTCTAATTATAATCTTATATTTTCTTCATTTATCATTCTCAATTTTTCTTATTATGCCTTTTTTTCTTATTCTTTCTTTAGGTTCTCTTCTTCTTTTAATCTAAGTTTTAATTCTTCTTATTTTAATCTTTCTTATTCTTTTAATTCTAATAATTTCATTCTTTCTTTTAATGCTTATTCTTCTTATTCTCTTTTTTATTATTTTTATATTTCTTTTTGTTTTTTTATTTCTTCTTATTATTCTTTTTTTCTTTCTAATTCTAATTCTCTTTATTTTTATTTTATTTTTTCATCTTATAATTTTTTCTCATTTTATTCTCTTATTTCTTACATCTTCAATTCATATTCTAACATTGATTCAATTTCTTTTTACTATTTTTTCTTAATTTTTTCAATTTATTATTTTTCTTTTTCAATCAAAGATGATACATCTTATTAAGAATATTTAGAAACCATCTTGCTTTTTGCTAATCCATCAGGATTCCATAGTCCTAGTCAAATTGTAATATAAAACAACCTTGCTTCTCATCTTCTATTACTATATGTCTTTATTTAATAACATCTTTAAATTTTTATTCTCTTTTATCTTCAAAATGTTTATAATAAGTTTCAATTCCTTTAGCATCCAAGTTTGATAATTTATATTTTTTTTGAAAATCTTCAAATGATGTTTTAACTAATTCATTAGGAAGAATTCCTTCTCTTCTACATGCTTCTAATGATCTTGGTGTATTCACTTCAGGAGCATTAGGTTGATGAAATCCAAAATCTTAAAGAGAAATTTTCATTAAAAATAATTTAATAACATTTAATCATAACTCTATTTCATCATCTCTTTTTGTCAATACTTCATATCCATTTTCAGTTATTAATATCATATGTTCCCATTATGCTAAATATATTTAATAAAATTTAATTACCACTTGGATTATCAGTTGAAATAACTGTAAAATTATCATTCCAAATCTTATAATCTTATTCATCCTTCATTAAGAGTATGGGCTCTATAGTAAAGACATTCCCAGGTACCATTACACCTGGATAATGATTTACTAAAACTTTTTTATTAACATTTTACATGTATGAAATATTGTAGGAGGCATATGCATCAATTCTCCAATCCCATGACCTGTGAAAACTTCACTTACATAATATCCATCATTATTAGCTATTTCTTATATCACTTTTCCAATTTGATTAAATTTTTGTCCAGGCTTACATATTTTTATTGCCTCATAAAGAGCCTAATATTAATTGAGTATTAACTTTTTAAGTAGTTTCTATCAATTTTGATATTTCTTAATTCATTTTTGGAACTTATGCCATCACACTAGTGTCACCATGAACACCATCATAAAATATAGTGACGTCTATATTAAGACTATCTCCTTCTTGTAAGGGTCTTAGATTTGGTATTCCATGACAACAAACTTCATTAACTGAAGTGCAAACACTTTTTGGAAATCCCATAAATCCTATTGGTGATGGATAAGCATTTTGTGAAATGATATAATCATGAACTATTTTATCTAATTCATCTGTAGTCATCCCTTTTTTAACTGATCTTTAAGCAACCTAAGCAGTTTTTGCTGCAATACTAGCTGCTTTCCTCAATTCTGAATTAAATTTTAAAATTACTTTCAATCATATTCTTCCCATGTGTTACAGCAGGGCCTTCATAAATACCAAAAATAGGCTTTTTGTCGGCTAAAAACATCATAGATTATTATACTCATATAGCTTGGTCTTATGATATTGGAAGGAACCTTTCTTGCAGGAGTAACTGAATACTGCCCCTATCAAATAGGTTAATACAGATTTACTTCAACTAAAGGATTATGAAAATATTTAGGATTCTTTTGTCTACTCTAGTAACCATATTTCAACTTAAAGAAGTTATATTAGTTTAATTTCTTAAGCAACATTGAAATTATTAATTTATATTGTAAAGTAGAAATTCAAAATAAATTATTTAGAATAACTTATATTAATTTTATTCAAATTATTTAAGTAGATGTTTTCAATTATAATCAAAGTTAAGAAATTGTAACTACTTAATAGGAAGAATATCTTAATATATTTATTTAAAATGATTTTTATAATCCTTTATTATAAAGAAAACCCATAATTAGGACTCCACTCAAAATGAGAACTTTGATAATAGATAATAAATGGCTTAATCTAAAGTATAATTAATTCAGTTTAAGTAAAATCAATATTTAATATAAATTGAGAAAATAATTAATTAATTCTAAAAATTTTAATATTATTCTTATAATTATAAAAATGAGTGAAGAAGAAGCTGATGATACACCTATATTAGATATCAAACCTGCTTAGACAAAAGAAGAAAATTATCCAGCTTGGATGAGGGAACTATTAACAAAAGAAAAGAAGTTTAATGATATGTTAGAAAGTGTAAAAACAGAAATTCAATAAGTTGATAAAGGATTAAGAGAATTAGATGAAAAAAAGAAAACCTTTAAATAAGTGTAACGTGATTATAGACCATAAAAGATATAAAAATAACCAGAGATTTAAGGAGACTATCATCAATACTATTCACAATTAAAATATGAGAGGAATAATAAACTTAGTTTTTCTCTAATTAATTCACCTGTTGCTTCATAAATTCTATGCTTTCTATAAAATCCTATTAAAATGTGCTTAGTACTATAAAGAGTATGCCAGAAATGGAATTAAGTATTTAATTCAACTTTAGTATGGATGACTTTAATTAATCATACATTTGGAGAGAATATTTAAAAATAAATATTGTAAGAAAATTATAAAATTTTTGGAGTTTCCATCTATAAACTATTGTTAACCTCTATTAAATTTATAAAGCAAAATTCTTAAACATTTACTCTAACTAAAGATTAAGTAAAATTATGTTAAAATGGTCTTTAATTAATCTAAAGATTGTTATGTATTCCAGAAGATTGCTATATTAAAAATAAACTTATAACAGATTTATAAAGTTCTGAATTTAAATCTTCATTAGATTCACTTTTAGAAACTCACAATCATATTGTAAAATAGGAAGCAATTAATTTAAAAATTACACTTTAAGGAATTAACAATTATGCATATAAAACTTTGAATGGGATTAGCGATTTAATGAAACTTAAATATCGTTTAAATGACTAAGAAAATAATATAATTTTACCTTCAAAATATTTTTATGAACTTGTATCTGAAGATGCCAAAATTTCAATTAATTTAAGTAATCCTGAAGATGATTACAGAAAAGTAAATATCTATTTTTAATATTATAATAGTTAAAGAATTTGAAAGAGTTTAATAAATTTATAGTTGCAAAAATGAATGGTTAACCATTATATATGAATCTATAATTTAAGAAAAATGAAATTTTTGGTAATGGTGAAGATGAATAAAGAAATTTAATAGTTTTTCATGCACAAATAAGATTTGATGTCTAAAATATCAATAAATAATTAATAAATGGAGTTGAATATTATGGAGAAGGTGAATTAATTATTGAAACTAGGTAAGAAAAAAATCATTATGATATCTTTATCGTACAAGACTTGAAACAGAAATTTTATATTATTGGATCATCAGCTTCAGATACAATCCTATTTGAGTTTTTATGATTAACATTTATTACTCTTTATATTGAGTATTTAACTTATAAATAGAATTATAAAATGCAATATGATATCTGATTGAATTACTTTTCTACTTAGATTTATTTTACTAATACAATAATCATTTTGATTTATTAATCTTTTTATTTTTTTAATCCTAATTTTCACCTGTGAATATTAACAATCCAAAAATAGACATTCCAAAAGCAATTATTCCTATACCAAGAGGTGATAATAAGAATGAAAATAACCCTTCACCTTCCTGAGATGAAATAAAAAGAAATAACATACTTCTGGTTCAACTTAATCAGGTACAATCATATTTTATGCCTCTAATTCTGCTCTTTCTAATTCTGCTTCTTTTTTTCTATTTTCTTCTAGAATTTATTCCCAATTATCTATTAAATGATTTTTTTCTTCCTCTCCAGCATTATGACCTTTAACAATCACTATACCATCAACTTTAGGTAAATCAGCAGCTCCTTTTCTAAATCCAATTTTTAATTTTCCATTAACAAATCTAAAATGTATATATATATATCTATACCCTTTGCTGCATTCTTCATTTTCATGTAAAACTTTGTCATCTTAAATTTCAATATAAATGAACACTTCTTTTGCAGAACCTTTTTAATGCTTTTTATCAATAATTGAGAAATTATTTAATATTTTTTTTGTTCCAATATAGATATCAAATTGTCTATCTCCCTCATTTTCAAAATATAACTTTTTTTATGGATTAAATTACTTACTTCTACAAATTATAAAATTATTGTATATTGTCCATTTTTATTTATAGGAATGTTGTAATCAAATGAATTACCATGTCTTTCAGTAAAATAAACTCTTGGAGTAAAAGTGTATGCAATTCCAGCATAAACAACATCATTATATGTATAATCAGATACTCTTGAGTCACCACTAAAATATTAATCCTCATATAGAAATTAGTTAATACATCTTGATAAAGATATCCTTCTTTAGAATTAAATGATTCTTATCCTCCACAATCTATTGCTAATAATACTTATTTCAATGATAAGGAGTTCACAAATGTATTTAGAGAAATAAAGAATAAAATAATCATAATAATTATATTTATTATTTTGAAATTGAAAATTATGTGATCATTGAATTAGCTATTAAATAAATTTAGATTTTATTAATAAAATTAGAAATGTAATTTATATATTCATTTCAAAGGTTTTAATTTTGTTTACATACTCAATTTTTTAGTTCTTGTATATCTTGACATTTATTATGACTTTTCCCATTCATAGTTGCTATGGAATACAATTTTTAAGTGACTTTCAACATCCATGTCAAAGACAATATCCTTATTTCCAAAAGGTCTATTATAGATACCAGAAATCGATTTTGTTGATGAAAGATGATGCAAATTACGTGCCAAAGATTCAAATTCTGTTTTTGCTAATTATTCTTATCTAATCTTTAATTATTATGCCTCTTCTTATTCTACTCTTTTAAGTTCTTCTAAAAACGTTTCATTTTTTCTTTTTAAGAATGTCAAATATTCTTTTCTTGTTGCCCAATTTAGATAATATTTTCTATAATGATAACCACGAAAATATCTTTGAATTTATGTTGCCTAATAACTGAAGTATTTGAGATTTCTTTCATTATATCTATTATCACTATTTCTTTTCATTAACATTCTTGCCAGATATCCTTTAGCAAACTTTTCAACAATAATAGTATTCTAATAACATTGAATTCAAATTTACATATCTAATTTTGAGATATTTAATTCTCTTTACATGCATTCTATACCATTACTAAATTTTGGTAGCTGCTTAATTTTCTCTTGTTTTATTTTCATTGCTTAGTTCTGCTTCATTATAATACAATTCAATTATAGAGTGGTATTGATTTACAACATCTTATTAATATTGCATTTAGTGAGAAATAAGCAATAATTATATTATTATTATTATTATGAAAACTCAAAATAACTTTGCTCATTTCTCAAGAGGTGGCAAATTATCAAATCCATATTTAAAATTTACTAAAGTAGATGCTGAAACTGCAAAAAAGGCATTTACTCCTTAAGAACTTAAATAAATAATGGATATGTTTGTTTATTTTGATAAAACTGGAAATAGTACTATTAAACGTGATGATTTGGGTTTTGCTTTAAGGGCCATAGGATATTTAGTTACAACAATTGAAATTAGAGAATTAGGAATGTATTTGGATCCCAAAAAAACATAAATTTTGAATTTTGAATAGTTTATAACAGCTTGTTATAATGTTAGAAATCGTAAACCAAATAAATAAGAGATTATAAATGCCTTAAAAATATTTGAAAAAAATAAATCTGGTTACATAGATATTAAAGAAATAAAATCAATCATTACTAAAATTGGAGATGTTCTTAATTTAACAGAATTTGATATTGTTATCTCTGAAATAACCTAATCATAAAATGGATATATTAAAACTGATGATTTAGTTAATTTGCTTATTATGTAATGATATCAAACTTTTTTTGTTTAAAAATCAAAATTAAATTTTTTTTATTCTGACAAAATATATGTAATTCAAGAAATAATATTTAAATTTGAAATTAAAGTTCATTACCTTTTTTACAAGTTCCAAAAATCAATTAAAATAAAAAAAAATGAATAATATTAAATAAAGACAATCATTTTTAAATTTAAGAGCTCTATCTTTATAAAATATGAAATTTAAAAATCTAATATATAGTTATACTCTTTTTATTAAACTTTTATGCTTTGTTATTAAGAATTATAAAACCAAAGTATGTAATTATGTAAATGTGTAAATCTAATATACATACATAAATTTTCATAAAATCTAATTAAAGAACTTTTTATTATTAAATCTAAAAGGTTTTCTATAATTATTGTTACTTGGACCTAATAGAGATTTTAAAGTATCTTATATTTAATCTGGCTAAAGGGATTCTCTATATGTCTTATATAAATCTTGTTCATTTTCTAATTACTTAATAAAGGTTAATTAATCAATTTCTTTTTGTTAGATTAAATCTATTTAAGATACTAAATTAGTAATTTTATCATTAATAAGGCTAATCTTTCTACTATAAAATCTAGGAGGAGAATCATCAGTTCTAGAATCTTATTTTTAAATAATGTGGCTTAATTAGACTCTACTTTGAATAGGTTTTATTTCATTCAATTTCTTAGGTTAAAAAAATTTGTTTTCACTCAATATTTTATTAGTGATCATTTTTTGATTTTAGGATTACTGAAAAATCTCCTCATTTTGTGCTTATAGATTTATTATAATATATTACAATTTCTAAATATGCTATCTATTGATTTTATACTCTCTTTTTTTTTCTCTTTATTCATTTGTTTATAAACTTAATGCATAATTAATTCCTTTTAAATTTATTCATCTTTCTTATTGAATATTTTTTTTGTGGCTTACTAAACTATATTAATAACCTATTTTGTTTTCATTTTCTTAAGAGTTCTTCTGGCTTATTGTTCTCTGCACTATATTAAAATATTAATTTACTTCAGTTTCATTAATATCTTAATCCTACATCAAAATTAATCTAGAATTAGTTAAAGATTGAAAATTTGAATTTCTTTACACTGATTAAGAGTTTTTACCAAAATAAATTCTTTCATCAGATTTTAATTACTTTTCCTTTTAAACCTAACTTTTATGTACTATAGTCAGTGCTTTATTAACATTATATGTATCTTTTATTTCTTTATCTGATAAATCTTCTTCTTGTTGCCATAATTAATCATAGTTTTCTTTTAAGTTTTATTTCTTAATGGCCTATCTCCTCATTTACTCTTATTACTTTTCTATCATATATAAATTAAAGATTACACTTTTTCATCATCAAATAATCTACATAATCTTTTTCTGGATCTGTTTAATTTGATGTTATTTTAGGGATTGATGCATTTTGAAGATGATTTATATTAAGCACAAACTTATGATTTAATGGTTATAAAAATTAATGTGGATTATTAGTTTTACCTATAAGATCGGATACTTTTGATAGTATTCTTCTTTTATTAAGTTCTTCGTCAGTCAATTACTAAAATGGTTTATTGATTAAAGATTATAACTTTTGGATTTTTCTTAATTATCTTTCCTTATTTTTCTATTGAACTGTTATACTCACTTGACTTTAATCAGACTAATTAAGTTATAATTGATTACATCATCATTTTCACTCTCTTTTTAGTTATTCATTTATAAACTCAAAAATTAATTATATATATTGATAAATAATGCCTTTATCATTTCTTTCCATCTGAACCATCATCTTTTTTCTTTTATTTCTTAATTTATTTTGCTTCATCCCTTAAATAATTAAAATGGTTCTTCTCACTATTTTCATCTATAGTATTTCCTTCAGATTCTGATTCATAATATGATTATTCAGCACTTGAATCACTAGATTATCCAAATTAACTAAAACTTCTATTGCTTAAATCAGCTTTAGAGTCCATAGATTTAGTTCTTTTAATAGTTTCTCTTTAAGTCAATTTTTTATATTTAATTCTAACATTTTTTTTGAGATATTCCTCATTTAATGTATCATTTCTAATATTGGATCTATTAACTTCTCCAATAATTTACAAAATTTCCTATTTATATAATAATTTAAATTACTTCAGGTCTAGCTTGTTCAATATCTTAAAAAATTAACTTTTAAAGTTATTCAAATAATTCAACTTCTTTACCTCTTGGATAAATATGATAATAATTTGTTCTTTCATCTAAAAATTACATAGAGGCTTTCTCTATTTTCCCTAACATTTTAATACTCCAAGCATATAATTTTTATTTCATAATTTCTGCTTTTTTTGCTCTATCATCAATACTGTAAAATTATTTATATATCTCTGAATCTACTCCCTTTTTTGAAGGTTTTGCACTCATTTCCATAATTTAAACTTCGTCTTTTAATTATTAAAATTTATTTCTAAAAAATTAATAAAAATTCTACTTCAAATTTTCTTTTTTCCTTTTCAAATGTTCAATTTTTTTTTCATTTTCTGCTATCGTACCTAAAAGTTAACCATATGTAGCTTCCTTTGTTAAAAATTTTTAAACTATTTCTTATGCTTCTGAAATTCCTGTAGCTGTCTTAATTTCTTAAAATGCAGTTTCTACAACTTTAAATTTTTCCATTTCTTTTTCCATTTTATTTTTCAATAAAGAATGTACTACTTTATGTGCTAATAATAGTTTTCTCCATTTTTTCTATTAAAAATATTAAATAATCAAATTACTTCACTTGCATCCTTATCATTACTGGCATGTTCTGCTATTTCTCTTTATTTTATCATTCTTTCATCTCTTTTTTCTTTTGCTATTAATTATGCTTTAATTTGTTTATTATATTATGCAATTTGTCTTTGTCTATTATTCTTCTCAATTTCAATATTCTATATAATTATATCTCAATAGATAAATACATTCATCATTTCATCACATAACTTTCTTGTCATTTGATTTAATTATATTGATTCCCATTATTTTGCATCTGCTTAATTTGCTTCTGCTTTCTTCTTTTCATAAATATCTCCCATTTCATTTAATTTCTTTCTAAAACATAATACATCATGCTTTAATCTATTTATAACATGTGTATAAGATTTTTCACTCATTTAACTTTCCTCAAATCTTTATTTAGCCTACATATATTCTGTTTTTGAACATTCCAATTCTTTTGTTAATTCTGTTGTATTATTTATTAACTCTGCTTCTTCCAAATTTAATTTTAGAAGTTGATCCTTAAAAATAATAATTATTTTCTACTTTAAATTAAGATATCTCCTTTTCCTTATAAAGAGATGATGTGTGGTAAGTATCAAACTCTTTTCTAAGTTCTCCTAATTTTAAATGAACTTCTTTTTCTTCCATTTAAAACAGTTATAACTAAAAATCTAAAAGTTTCTTACACTTTCATTTTATTGTTAGGATGCCCCTTAATAATTATTTAAGGAACCAAGAATAAAAGACAAATCTTATTTTCTAAAATGAATCTCAAAATTACTTTATTGCTTTTTGAATAGATCTCATTGCTACAGCTTATGTACTTACAAATCGATCTGTTTTCATTCTAGGAGATGAGTTCAATACTTAAGTTTCCTATATTAATAATATCAAATATACTTCTGTTGGTTACATAAGTAAGGATGTTCAAAAATATCAAATAAAATAATATATATATATTTTAAACTAAAATCAGAAAAAGTATCTCTAAATTCATAATTTAAATACAATTTATATTCCAAATTTCTTATTAATAATAAAATTAAGTTTTAATTAATGATGAAATTTTACACGTCAGTATGAAACACATGAATTTATAACGATACCTGAACTAATATTAATAATATATTTATATAATTCATATTCAATGTGATATATTTCTTTTGATTCTAAAAAGAAAGTACAGTAAATTGAATACTCTTTCTTGATAAATTAATAATGATTCAAAATAAAATTTATAGAAATAATATATTATTGATATAATTAAATTATGTTCAGAAAAGTGTCTCTATATTGTTTTGGAAAGTACAAATTTAATGCCAATATCATAAATAAAGTTTCTACTTTACTTAAGATTAAACCTAGTTTAGCAAATGAAGACATTAATTTCTTTGGTGATGTTAGATTGTTGGATTCATAAAATAAATTGATTGGTGTTTTTGCATGTGAAGAAGCAAGAAAAAAAGCTGATAAATTGGGATAAGACTTAATTATGATAAATTAAGAAATTAAACCTGCTTTATGTAAAGTTTGTGATTACTCTGATGAACTTGCATCAAAATTCATGAATGATATTGTAAAGATTAAAGAATAATAAAAATTAAATGATCAACATTTTAAATTAAGTCATAGTATTACAATGCAAGATTTGAAATTGAAAGTTAATTAAGCTAAAGATTTAATGAAAAAATAAAATACTTTAAGAGTCACTATAATATGTCCAATTGAAACAGCAATTTAGGCTAAGAGCATTTTGTATACTGTAATATTAATTATTATTAGTTTAGTTAAAAGATTTGTCTTAATCCTTTATGATTCCAATTGGAGATATAAAAACAAAGGATTTTAAAGAAAAGGAATAATTTGATAAAAAGAAAGAATCATAAGAATAAGTTTAATTGGACATAGAATTTGAATCAATAGAAAAGACTGAATAACATTTAGATTTACCTTAAATAAAAATTGAGAGATTAATCAATTAATATTATTCTCGTAGTCTTTAGTATTTTATATTCTAATATTTAGAGAGAAAACAGAAGATGAATAAGACCTTGCAGATCTCTTTAAAGTACAATAGTCTGAAAAAGATAAGAAACTTGAGACATAAGAGAGTAAGAAATCTAAGTTAGAGGAGATGATGGAAGATGATGAATTAGATTTCTAACTTTAAGATATTTCAACTAATACCTCATGTAAATTAATTAAATAAAATTATTAGCATGTTATTTAAAAGATGGTAATTTGTCAAAATATGTGAAGTTATATAAAATGATAGAGTGGTCATAGGGAAGAAAATGATGTTACATTAATTTTATTATTATTTTGAATTACAATGTATTTTATAACATAAATTAATGATAAATTTAACTGAATATATTAATGCAATATTAAGACTCAAGAAGAGTGATTAATCCTATTTATTAAGATTAACCTAAGTAAGTGAGACCAAGATCTATTTCAAATACTTCCAAGTTATTGGTTTGGGATCCTCAATAAATCATTTCTAAAACAGAAAATATAAAAAATTAATAACCTACTAGCAATGATGTAAGGAATACTCGATAAAATTAAAGAAATTTTTCTTCTATTTTAGGTGGGAATAACTTCATCAAAAGTATTAATTAATAACCTTATAATGATGATTTAAATGAAATCATTAAGCATTAAAATATAGTACAATCTACAAAAGAAAAAATAATAAATCCTATAAAATTATCACTCCAAGATGAATATCAAATATATCCACAATAAGATTCAAAGTCTTAAGAAAGGCACTCAATAAAATTAAATAAATAATCAAGATGTGATAAGGAAAACTAATTGAATAATTAATAAGATTTAATAAGATTAAATAAAACAGAGAATGTTAAATCTAAGATGAAAGGCTAGAAAGAGGAAAGTAAATCATTAGTTAATGAATTAAAAAAAAGAATGATGAATACTCCTTAATAATCATAGATTAATAATCATAAACCAACACATTAAATGGAAGATAATAATATAACTATTATTACTATGTAATTAAAAGATATAAAAGAGAATGTATAAACTGAAGAAATGAAATAGTTATGTTAAAATATGGGTTATCATATGATAAAGTTTGATAAAGAATATGATAAAATAAATCATAGATAAAATGGATAAGGTTCAATATAAATTAGAGGTATTAATACTGATTAAAAGCTTACTACTTTTTAAAGATCATTAAGTAGAAAGGGAATTAATATAGGTGAATAAAATTAAAAACTCAAGGATTTTATATCCAATAAATATCTACTTAAAAGTCAAGAGCATTCTTAGGCAGATAATCAAAATTCTCAAAATTAAGAAAGCAAACTCTTAAATAATTTTAAGAAATTCTAAAGTAGATAAAAAGGATAATTTTAATGAATAATATTTGATATTCTATATTAATATATCTTTCATAAATTTTGACATTCCTTCAACTAATTTATTAACGTTTATACTTTTCCTTTATTAATAATACATATATTTTGTATTAAAGATTTTCCAATTTAATGAACCTTAATAATTTAAAGTAATTTCCATAGAATAATAAAATTATCAAATATGTAATTATCATTCATATAGAAGAAAGGGAAATTTAAAGATTTGATCTAATAATAGAAAGCTTAGGTTTTAGATAAATAAAAGTCTCTACAATAAAAGCTTGAATTAATAGCACAATAAAAAACAACAAAAGTTTAAGACTCAAAGCAAATGTACTTATTGACTATAATATATAGATAAGGGAATATTAAGTAACTAAATTTACCTAAGTTAATGAAAAGAATCTATTCTGATAAGAAACTTAATGATAATTGTCAGTAATAACAAAAAAATGAAGATAAAATACAACAGAACATAAGTAAGGATTTAATGAGTCCAATTAAATTCATAAATATTCACAATACATATGATTACAAGCCAAGATTAGCCATTATAGCATCAACAGATCGATTTTAGACAGAAGGTAATGAAAGGAAGGACTTCATGAATTATACATTTGGAGCATAGTTTAGAATAAGAGGAACAAATATATCTCATATAAATAAAACACCTGTTGTAAATTAAAAAAGATCTACATCTTAAACTAGTAGGATTATGACAACATCTTAACAAAGAGTTGTTAACAAAATTTTTTCATGAAATTATTTTTTTTTTAATTTTTATTAATAAATATGAATTAGCAAAGTTTTGTATAAGTTACTTAGGAATATGATTAAGTAAATAAAAGAGTCAATTCATTGAAATTTTAATTAAGAGATATCGATTAAAAGAATTTTTTATTATAGACCAAAATAAAGGATCTAAGATAGATATCTCCTAAAATATAAAAATCTCCAATTACTTAATTATAAGAATAACTGAGATTAGATAGGAAATAGATAATTGAATAATTTAAACCCATTGTAGAAAAAGAAGGAATTTATTTAAGAAATGAAAGACTTAAAACAGAATCCTAATTGTAATAATCAAAAATATGGGATATTTAACAGAAAAAAATGAAAGTAAAAATGATAGATGAATTTGATTCAGAAGTAACCAAAAGAAGAGCAGAATATTAAGAAAAAAAAATATAAGAAGTTAGGTAAAAGTAATTATAAGAAATGCAAATGAATCGATTAATCGTAAATAAAAAGCTTTTGGAAATTACCAAACTAAAAAAACAAGAGAAAGAATTAATAGAAGAAATATAAAGGTAAATATATATTTATTACTTTAGTGCTAAAACCAAAGAATAATAATTATGCAATAAATTCTGTAATGTTTTGGCTTCAAATGATAATAGCCTTATTCTACCATCAATCTAAAAATCAAATAGTAGAATGAGTTAAAATTCAAATTCAAAATATTAAAATAAAGGTTGTTCTCCTTTCTAGAAATCTGACAAAGTTTTTGATAGATTATAAAGAAGTGAAACAAGAAATGATAATTCAATTAGAGAATTTGAAGAAAATAGAAGATTATAATTAGAAACAAGAAAAAAGTCACAATCAATTGATTAACTAAATATTGGTTGTTAAACTAGTTTTCAAAATAAAGATCAAAATTTTGAAAGCGTTTAATATTCTTAGAATAATGATTCTTAATTAAATAGATAAAAAGATAAAACTTTGGAATTATCTCAAGCAAATTAAACATCAGAGGAAAGAAAGGATTAAAAGGAGAAAAATAAATTAACAAGTAATAAAAAGTAATGATTACATGAACTATTGCTATTTAACTCTTCGTTATCAAAATTAATATTAATCAAAATTTCCTTTTTATCATCTTTTATTAAGTTTTTTTATTATTTAAATTTATTTTATTCCCTTCAAAAAGATAATGTTTGTTTTAAATTTATCTTCTAAGAGTACATCTAATCAATATTTTTCAATAAAATTATTTGCCATATTATCCATTTAATATTGAATTTGAAAAAACAAATTTAATTAATTAAATAAGGATTCAATGGGCAAATAATATGCTAGAGAGCCAGCAGTTGCTAAAAAATCCGCTAAGGCTAAGGCAAGTGATTTGAGAACTCACTTTAAGAATACCTATGAAGTAGCCAGAGCACTTAAAGGATAAACCCTTGCTTAAGCACTTAAATATTTACAAGATGTCTTATAGCATAAGAGATGTGTTCCATTCACCAGATTTAATGGAGGTGTAGGCAGAACAAGTTAAGCCAAAGAATTCGGCAGATCATAAGGTATAGATTTTTACTAAATTTATTAAAGGTAGATGGCCTGAAAAGAGTGTAAGAATAGTTCTATCACTCTTGTAAAATTTGGCTGCTAATGCCTAAGTTAAGAATTTGAGTAATGAAAAACTGATTATCAATCATGTATAAGTCAATAGAGCTTAAAAAGGTAGACGTCGAACATATAGAGCTCATGGAAGAATCAATCGTAAGATATATGATTTATTTTAATAGCATTCTTATCATCTAATGCACACATTGAAATATGGGCTGCTGAAAGAGATGAAAATGTTAAGAAAGAAGCAAATAATAAAGTTGTTGCTCGTTAATCAAGAAAATAGGCTGCTAGATCCAAATTAGCTATTGGTGCATGAGGCTATATTAATAGTAGTATAATATTCTAATATTCCAATGTTTAAAGTCTTTTTTATTTATATTTTAAAGTTGAAATAATATATTAATGTTTTAAGTAGTATCAATTTTTGAATAAACTAAAATATTCATTAAAAGAAAAGGGTATTGACATATTGACTGGAATTTCAGGTTCTTTATTTGACTTTTTCATAAACTTTTCTTATTCAATTAAACTAATTGTTACTTATTATGGAAGAATATTAGTTTTATTTTATTTTTAACTGGTTTTATCTGTTCTAATGATTTATTTGGGTGATAATTTTAATAGTGAATTTTCTTATTTTTTCTTAAATGTAAGGATTGAGTATTATTATTATATTTTTTAATTAATTAACATTTATAACTAAGGAGATTAAGTTTACAATTTTTTAAATTATAAATCTAAATGATGTTCTTAATCATGGAATGACTTTAATTGTTAATTTAAATCTTTGATTTCATTATCTAGTTTTTTTAATTTTAAATCTTGTTATAAGAGTTAGTTTTATTCTCTACTCATTTCTTCATATATTTGAGCTATTTAATCAATATTTCTTTTAATTTCTTCATGTGAATATTTTTAAATTTAATTGTTTAACTTTGAATTTTATTGTTATGATTAATCACTAAATGCTATTGTGAATAAATTTGAACCAAAATCTCTATTTAATTTATTGAATTACTTAATGATTATTCTCTTGAGTTTTAAATACTAGTATTTGGAGTGCTCTTTTTAGATGTTTCATCTATTTTAAAGCATAGAAATCCAATTAATTGTTTCTAATTTTTCTTATCATAAATTGGAACTTTTTCTAATGAAAATGCTTAGTAAGTATTTAGATCTAAATGTGAGATTCCTAAATTTTAGATTTCTATTTTGATCTTATGATTAAAAACTTCAATAGCTTATGTCTTATAATTTGTTATCTTGTACTTGATTAACAATTGCATATCTTTAATCTTAAGGTTTAGCAATGAAAGTATGTTTTTCACAAACTATTACTTTTAATGATTCGCTAACTAATGGATAAAGGAACTCCAATCTTAAACAAGTAAATTAAATAACTCTCACTTTTTCACTAAACGGTGATAAGCTCTTTTTATGATGCATAATATTAAATTATTAAAATGAGATGTTAAAAAGAAAAATTACGTTGAATAATAAAATAATTTTATAGAGTTATTACTCATATAACTCAGCTCTTTTATTCAGAATCTAGAGCAGGGAAATCATTTGCATTCAAAGCATTTGGTTTTATAATTTATTTTGGTGTCTTTTATAATACTGCTTTAGGTATTAATTAATATTATTGTTATTATTATTATTATTACTATTATTATTATTATTATTATTATTATTATTAATGATGTACATCACTTTTTTATACATATTACTAAGATTAATTAAAATAATATACATTATTTCCTCTATCTCTTTAACCTCCTCTTCTATCTTTATCTTTTCCTCCTCTCTCATTTCTTTCATTTCCTCTTTCATTCCTATCTCCCTTATCTCTATTATGATATTTCTCTTCATGTCTATCATCATCTTTTTCATTTCTATAATATCCATAGTTTCCTCTTGGTCTATTACCTCTTGCTCTAGACTTTTGATAAGATCTATCAAATTCTTTATCTTATTCTTCATATTAATCATTTCTTTTGTATCCTTATTAATCATTGTCCTATTATTCGATCTTCTTTGTCATCATTGAGCATTTTTTAGCATTTATTTATTTATGAAATTCATCCAAATAATCAACATTTTACATAATGACTGAATCAATATGAAGTTCTGCCTTTTTTGACATCAAAAAATCAAAAATTCCTATTGCATAATTTTCAGTTTAAGATGTTACTATTAATTTTACATATGTTTTATCAGCTTAATAAATTTCTTCTTCATAAATTAATTCCTCTTTTGTAAAGCCAGATTTTTAAAGTGTTTCTTTAATGAGAGCTACATTCAAAACTGGTATTTTTATTTATATCCTCTTTCTCTCTGTTGGAAAATAAGGACGAATGATTAACATTTGATGATCAAAATTCCATAATTATTTGTTATATTTATTTAAAATCTTAAATATTAATATCTCTATAATACATCTGTTAAAATTAAATGATATTTCTTGCGAGTATTCAATTCATTTTATACATATTGACTTTTAATTGAATTCTCTCTTTAAACAACAACATATTATAGCAAATACCAATCAGGTTTTAAAATATCAGTCTCAAATTTTCTAACCAGGTATTCATTATTAAGTAAATTATCGTATTTAAACAATTCAATCATCTAAATAAATTATACATGAATTAATTTACAGCTTTCTCTAGTCTTTAATATTGGTCTTCTGGCTAACATGATATTATCATATTTAATACCTTATCGGATAAAATTTCAGCAGCAATCATCAGTTCACAACTATTGATGCAAATTATTTATCTAATTAATTTTCATCACAAAATAAGAAACTCAAACTAATTAACCTATATAAATTAGAAGAAAAATATTATACTATTTTGAATCAATCCCTTATAATAACAAGTTGACTTATCAAAAATTGATCAAAAGTAGAATAACAATACAAATTAACTTCTTTTTTGTTTGTTTAGTAAAATTTCTTAAAATGATATATATTTATAGAAAACATTATAATTTTTTATAAAATTATTGAAAAAAAAAACTTTCACTAATTCAATTTTTATAAACAATAATATTGATTTATCTTTATTCTTCTATTGGGTTTGTAAATATATTTATTATTTTTTTACATAATATTATAGTTAATAATCAAAAGGATTAGAATTGATAAAATAAGAAATAATCTATATATGAGTATAAGACTAGAGTGAGAAATATAATTTCATATCAAATTATTTACAATTTATCTTAAATTTATGAAAATTACACAGTAATTCAATTTTAAAAGGAATATTATTAATATTAGGCTAATTATAAAGTAAACTCAAATAATTATTTTTTAAATTGAATTTAGGTTATTAAGAATTCAACCTTCTTTGATAAAACAATATAAAGGTTCTTATTTCTTCATAAATTAATTTAGAGTTTATTTCAAAGATATTTATTTACAAGGTTTATTTTATCAATCTTCAATAAAAACATTTAAATTATTATTGTTATTTTTATAAATTATATGTATTAAACACAAACCTAGTCATAAAAACAAATTGAAGAAATGATTGCTTATAGTTAATCAAATTTATCAATAATTTTAAACATGGAACAATTTATGAAATATTTTAGAGCTAGTGATCCATTGGCAATTGATTTTTTATAAAGGAATGTAAAGTAAATGATTGATATTTTATTTGTTGACTATGATAAAGTTTAAACTGACTAATTAGCTATTTATAGTGACTTAATTAATAAAATCTTTGAGATTATAGATCTCAAATTAGAGCCTATAATGAAATAAATAGAAGTGATATTCAGATTTTATTTTAGATTTATTGGGAAGTGATATTTGATTTAAGATGGAGAGCATTGACACCAGATACTTAATGGGGAATAGCTCATAAATTGTTTTAGTTGATAAAAGATAGAGATAAGAGATTTGTTCTTGATTAATTTTAAAGACCTAACTTTTTGGTTTCTTTTTTACCTTTAATACACATAAATAGCGTAGCTTAAATATTAATTATCTTTTATGAGTTTGGGTTTCATTAATAATAACTTGATTTTTTAAAAGTTGGTTTTGATCGATTTTAAGATTTTGATCCTTGTAGTGCAATCAATTTCACATTTATTATTCATGAGATTATGATTAGAATTTTAAATGATAATTAAATTGAATATGTGATAAAAGGAGAAATTCAAAGGAAAATGTTAGCTATTATTTCAAGAGATGATATTAATGCTATGTATTTGTAATAAGTAATTTAATAGTACTTTAAAGAATGCTGCTCATATTTTATCATTAGTATCAAATTATTATTCAATGGATATGCAAAATATTTAATTAGATGAACCAGAGACATAAGAAATTACTTAAAAATTTAGACATACAGAATTCTTTGAATATTTTGATGTTAAAATAATTGCATAAATATTGTAATAATCATTTTAAAATAAAACTAAGGTTGGTTTATTGATTATTAAACTTGTAGAAGTATTAAAATTTAATAATTATTTAGGTAATTGATAATTTAGTTAGAATAACAGATATCTAATTATGGGAAAAAGTTGATAAAGCTAATATAATGGAATTAATATTTAACTTAGTTCATAAATTTAACAAATAAGATATATTTATATCTTATGTAGATAATATGATATCTTTCATTTTTGAAAGAGCCTTAAATGATTATCACCCATATTGGGCATCTAAATTAATATTAAAGAATAAAATTCACGAAAAACATCATAGGTTAATTGACAAATAAATTTATTAATTTGAATCAAAATTGTCTCTTAAATTAATTCAAGATGGAGAGTTTTTACCATATTATGATTATTTAAAATAAATAGAAGAAGAGTTAATGATTTCCCATAATTGGAGAACTTTAAAATTACATTAAATGAAATAAGAAGAAATACATAAGAATAAATTAGGTGAAGATCCTAGTAGTCCTTAAATTGAAGAAAAACTAATTGTATCTGCTTTAGATGTTGAGGATACCAAATATTAAGAATAAGATGGAATTGATGAATCAGCAAATAATATTTTTATTAATTGTCAATCAAATTCACCTTCAAAATAAAATTATTAAGAAATTACTAAAAATATATTTGAAACAATTCCTATTACAAGAGCAGATTCAGAATCAAATTCAGAATCCTCATATAATGAAAGTGAGTAATCAATTGAAAAAAAGTTTGTTTAGGATAAGGATTTTGATAGACCAATAGATCCTTTAAGTTAATTAAAAGAGGTATTATCAGAATTGGGTATGAAATCTAATTAATAAAATAAATTATCTCATTCTGATTAATTAGATAGAGAAAAAGTATATAAAAATAGAAATTTATCCAACTCATTAAATCATGAAGAATAAAAAAATAAACTTATGACTGCTTCTCTTAAAGATGATTATGATGTTCCATCTCCTATACTTTAAAGAAGAAGTTCACTTTAACCAGTTTCTAATGTTAAGAAATTGAATAAGAAATTTGAAGAATTTCATATTGATTTTTTAAATAATCGAAAAATCCTAAAAAAAGATGATAATAGTATTTTAAAAGTTGATGAAATTGATTTTGAAAAAGTGCCCTCTAAATAAATAATTTAAGTTGTTTTTTAAAAATAAAATTAAGAAATACTACTTAAAACAAAATTAGTAGTGGAACCAAAAGAAGAGGAAACTAATTTATTTCCTAAATTTGAGAAAGTCGAAGATATCAAGTTTAGATAACTATAACAAAAGGATCTCCATTTTCTAGAATTTCTAAAAAATTAGGAATGATCATTATAAACTAATTTTATTAAAATTAAGAAATTTCATCTTGAAGCATAAGAGCTATTTTCAATTATAATATCTTATATATTTATATTGATAATATATATATATTTTTAGAATGAATTATGAAATTTAGTTAATTAAAAATGGAATAAGTAATTTAGAATGACAATTTAGATATGTTACAATAAAAATTAGTAAGTTATCCAAAAACTTATGAGGATTTGAAAGTACTAATATATTCTTAAATATAAGATAATTGCATCTATAATAAGAGGAACCCATATTTTTAATAAATTGAATGAGTTATATCATTAACAACTATCAAGTGATGGTTAAATAAAAGTATTAAAAAAATTAAGCAAAGTTATGTAACAATGTAGAAATTAAGAGTTACTCTTAAAATGAATTGATATCTTCGAATCCGATTTTAGGAGTGTAACTTTTATTAAAGGGATAAATTGATGTATTTTAATAGGATGAAGGTTATATATATAAAACAGAGAAATAAATTACAAGTCTATTTCCTCTTTCTTATATTGAAGAAGAATTCCATTTTAATAAGCAAATATATAGATCATCTCAATTAAAATATAAAATTTCAGTAGATGACTCATTAATTTTGTCAATAAATAAATAAGAATGTGATGATATTTATTAATTCTTTGGTGATCTTTTCCTTTTTAAACATAAAACTTTATGCAAAATAATACCAGGTTTGGGAGAATTAAATTCAAAAAGAATATTGGCAGCATTGTCTACATAATTTGAAAGTTTAACTTTACCACATTTGACACCTATAACAGAGTAATTATATTAATCTATATAAATATAGAGAAAATGTAATAGGTGATTATTTGTACTTTTTAGCTTAAGGTGATATTTAAATGTTAAAGAAAGAAGAATAAGTTTTTAATATTGAAGACAGTGGAATAATAGGAGATGAATTATTAATAGATCCAGATTCAGACTAGAATTAATAAATATGTTATGAGTTTACAGCAAAAGTAAAATCTGCTCAAGTTTTACTTTATAGAATTAAAGTTAAAATATTTACTCGTCTTTTTCCTAACTCAATAATTCGATAAATTATATCACTTCATAAGTGTATTAATATTTAAAAATTATTGTAGAAAAATAATTGATACGTTTGTTGATGGGAAGTAAACCATTTGATTAATAATAATTATGTACTTCTCCTAATAATTAATAAAAGAAATCATAATCAACTTTAATTCTAGCAAAAGATTCAATAAAATCATATGATAAGGTTGATATATAATTTTAGTAATATTAAGTATATATAAACACTTATTTAATTTAGGTACCAAAACATAGTAGAGTATTAAAATACAATAAGAATGTATTGGATCAATTTGGTGAAGAGGAAAAGAAATCTAAAAAGATAACTATAAATGAATTTGTTTAATTAACAAAATAAAGCAAAGAACCTTAAATTAAAATTTTAGAAAAAGTTGAAAATCCATACAGTTTTGCTTCTAATGTTAATTCAGAGGGTTTTTTGAAATAATACTATTCAAATTTAATTAGAGTTGGATTGGTTAAACCTCCTCTTAGAATTGCTCCTTAAAACCATGAGGCAATTTAAAGATCTAGAGTTAATTCAGCTGTTAAATTAGTTGAGAAAACACATAAACAATTAAAAACTCGAAGATCAACTAGTTTAATTTATGGCCAAAAAGATCCAATACTTCAGATTAATTCATTAAACTCAAACAAAGATAATAAAGGAAATTTAAATTCCTAAAAAAAATTGGATAAAACTAGAACAATAACTTCATTTTTTGCAACACCAAGAACTTCATAACAATTACATTAATTACATAATCCTTCTTAAGGATATTTTTAATTTATTGAAACACCAAAATGTGAAACCCCTTAATCAAGATCAACAATGGCTAAATCATCTCATGTATTTAGACCTTATTCAGGATTCATGGATCATTCTTCAAGATTATCACAATAATCAGAAATGTAAAAAAGATTAAGAAAACCAAACTAACACTTTTTTTGAATAAATATGATATATTTTTAATTCAAAATCATTATTTTTAGCATACTATATTTGCTTTTGTTAAGTAATCTAAACCATATCTCATACCAAACACAACACCATAATAGATTTATGAAAAAATATTGGCTATATCTAATGCAAAGACAATCAAGATAACTGTGTAACCAATTTTATATTTGCTTAATAAAATGTATCCAATTTTTGTAATCACAGACCCACCTATAACCTTACATAAACAATTAAATTACTGCTAATCCTGTAAATAACAAAATCATTTACTAATCTAAATAATGATTAGTAAGTAAAGTTATTAAGTTATTTAAAGATATCATGAAATATATAAATGCTGAAGTAGCAGATGCACATCTTGGAATCAAACCACTATAAAGTAAAGTTGGAACCATTACAAAACCTGCTCCCATTCCAAGAAATCCTGATACAAAACCAGCTCCAAATCCTCCTGCATATATTTTGAAGAATCTACTAATAGGAGTAAAATATCTTTCATTAGGTAAATAGTTCAATTAATCAAAATATTTCTCTTAACGAGATCCAAAGTTCCAAGCTATATAATCAAATAAAACATTTGCAATAATTAAAATTAGAATCATGAAATCGTTTTCCCATGTACAATCTTGTATACCAACATAGGATGGTTTACTTGGATTTGTAGATCTCATTTATATAAATATCTAAAATATCAACAATATTATTATTACTTAATTAAGTCCAAAAGAACCTAAAATAAATATTACAGGCATTATTGGTAAAACATTCTCTGTTTCTTATTTGAATTAATAATAGAGAGTATTTGAATTTTCCTTCTTATTTTCAGCATTTATTGAAGTTAATGATACTGAATTTTATTATTCTTCTATTTTTTAAAGTTCAATCTTTTATTAAGTGTTTGATCCATCCAAATTTAGTGCCTAACTTTCATTTTTTTGTTTATCTGGAGTTTAAAGTTCTTCGTTTTTAGCTTTCTGAGCTTACGTAATTCATTCTATAATTTACCTTTTTTCCACAATATAGGGGCAACTGCAAATAAAAATAGTTCTTATAGAATTAATGTGTATAATTAAGGTAGAAAGGAAGCCAATGATGATCCTAGATTTGTAGCAAAAGGAACTGCAAGATTAAAAATTATTGAAATTCTGTAATTAATAATGGGTCTTCTTTAATCTTCAGGATTTCTATCATTTAAATATTACTTATTACTTTTCAAACATTAATAATATCGTATTTAATAATGTTCCTCCAAACATAAGACAATAAGCAATGTGGGTAGCTTCACTTTAAGAATAATTTAGTATCATTTCTAAGAGTGGTCCTTTTAATACTCCACCTAAAGAATTGATATATTTCTTACCTCCTAATCCTCCAAGTATTCCAATCCCAATCAAAATTGGTGTGATGATATAGGATATAATAATACCTGCTTTAGGTGTATATGGTGGATCATGAACACATGTTGTAAACCCTTTTGTATTGAGTTAGCATTAACTAAACTACCCACATGTATGTAAAAACCCAGTCGCATTTAGATTGCAGTATTCAGTCATTTGTAAATATAATTAAGTATAAGTGCAATAGAAATGATAATTTTCATTTGATTTTATTATTAAATTAGATTTATTTAAGATGATGCAGTATATTTCAAAAAATAAATGATTTACTCTCATTTTTATCATCATTAGTGTTCCATCTATCAAGATTCCAATAAGAAGGCTAATTATATTAATTTTAATTATTAGACTGTAATATCAATGCTCGACAAGGAGTATTTTTTCTAAAAGTATATTATGTTTCTATATGTTTTTTGTACTTCTATGATTTTATTGGTCTTGGAGAAATATTAATCCTTGATATAGTAGAATTTAATGAAAATGAAGGCTATGTTTTAAATTTGGTAATTGAATAAGATTTGTCCTTATACTTCCTCCCAGAATTACCATATAATTTATAAGTGGATTAATTATTAACCTTGAATCCTGGTATAATATGATAAATAGTAGAAGTATCGGTAATTGTTTCTGTTTATCTTGAGACCATCATTTGAGTCACATGAATAGGACTCTATGTAATTGGTTGTTTAACATAAGTGTCTAACTTCAATCTATGTTCCTAAATGATTGGCACTTTTTTCATTAGTTTTGCTAGAATTTCTTTCTTGGATTTTGGTTTCATAATTAATAATATGTTTAAGCCAAAAATTTAGAAGGAGTAATAATAACAACCATTTTACTTAAGTTGGTTTGCTAATTAAGGGTATTTACATGAGAAGTTAATTTAGCTTAGAGAGAATCCTAAAAGAGGTGGAACAGCACCAAATCAATCTCGAAAAGATAAATTATCTCTAAAGAGTCCTTATCAGTAACCATTGATCACAGTTTCTCATTAAGCACCTAATCCATATACAAAAACAATGTGAGTAACATTCTTCTTAAAGTAGATAGCCTCCTAAAAGTTACTAAAACAATATTTAATAGATCTCAAAAATCTATGCTGGTTCATTTTAAGGTATGATGAAGAGAAGGAGTCTTGAAAAAAGGTATGATGATATACCAAAGAGTGGAAAAACTTCATTTAAACCATCTAGAACATTTACTCAATAAAACTCTAGAGCATTTCATTCTTGTGAATAGTAGAGCAGACCATAAACATAATAATTAAATACTTTCGAACCTAAAATACAATGCGACAATATTGTTTCATATAATTATGAAGATCCATAACTTACTCCTAGAGACAATGATGATGTCGAAATCATGGAAGTTGATAATGTCGATATTAATTCAAATGAATCTAATGAAGCAGACAGTGAAGAAGATCATAACTTACAATTACCAACTTAAAATTAAGAAGAGCCTCACATGTAAAAGAACAAATCATTTGTTCAAAAATAAATAGAGGAACCTATTATTAGCATGAGAAAAGCAACTGCTACTCTAAACAGACCATAAACATCTGAAGGAGCTAGAAGAAAAAGATTTGCCAATTCAACTAATGAAGTTTAGCAAAATATAACATAAAAAAAAGATTCTGAATTTTAGATCTTTGATTGTTAAGCTAATATTATTTAAGAAGATGATTTTGAAAATAATGTTATTATTCCAACCATAACCAACACTCTTAATTCACCAAAGGTATTAATTTCTTTTATCTAGGATTTACACTCTATCCGTTCAGGATAAAGAAGAAAACCTACTGATCAAGCAATGGATAATTTAGATAATAATGATCGCCCTCCTTCAAGACATAAAACACCTCCTAAGGCTACAGGATTAGAATTACCTTTTGAGCCTGTTAGTTCTTTAGTTAATCATGAAATACCCATTAAAAATATGTATGCATAAATTGATGACAAAAGTAAACGAAATTTTATCTATAATCTTAGTAAATAATAATTTTAATGATGATCTTGATGAATTTGATCTTGGCTTTTTTAAAATGAATAATAAAGTCAATCTTAATAAGTTTCAATCCAAAGATGGATATCATACTGATGAAGGAAGTATTTAAACTATATTACTTTAGAAAAAACTAACATCAACTATAAACATCCTTAATCAGCTAATCTTAAATTTAACAACATTGGGTTCTAAAATTTATCCTATTCCCCTCTAAATAATTAAATTACATCAGCTCATGGATTTAGAGCCAATGAACCTTAGATAGTTATAAAATATAATAATAGTTCTTCAATTAATAAAAATTAAGCTAAGCTTCCTGTAAAAGTCCCATTTCAGACCTCATTAGGATAAGATTTCTTAAGCCTATTTGCTAATGATTGTACAGACTGAAATTATTAAAATAAGTATTCATCATATTTATACTGATATTATTAAATAATAATTTTTTATAACTTAAATTATTCAAAATAAAGAAATTAAATAAAGTAAAATATTTACAAAAAATAAAAGATAATTATTAATTATTTTTAAAATGTTTAGTTTTGAAAATGCAATTCTTGATAAAAATAATATATTTATGTACTTTCAACAATAAAGTAGTCTAGATATTAATAATGAATAATTATATTATAATTTAATTTAACTAAAATATCATATCAGTCTAACCCATCCAATAATAACATCATATGCACTTCCATTATAATCTTTACATTTTTCTTATGGATGTAAATTACTTATCTCTCGTTAATTAATAATGTAATAATTTCCTAAGTTATTTTTTGCAACTTTTAATTTTCTAGCATATTATTAAGAATCCCAAATATCATCATAGTTCTACTCTCCTATAGTAACATAAGGTTGATTTTCAGATAATTAAACATCCAAAATTACTGCAACATGTCCATAAGGATAATTTGGTTAACTCTTATTCCAAATTAATAAATCTCCTGGTAAAGGTCTTTCCTATCCTCCATTTTTAAACTGTAGAATCTTTCTCTTACCTCCATTTTAATAATCAAATGCAAAATCTAGCTCATAAATTTGATCAGCTGTGTCAACATCAGGAAATGCAGATCCATATTTCAAAATCCAATAATATCTTGCATAATGAACACACTAATATCTATTTAGAAAATATAAATAAAGAACTTCATTCCAACATAAACTGTTTAATTTAAACCAGATTCTTATGGTTATAAATAATGTTTAAGTTCAGCTATATGCTAAGTGTCATTTTAGCAAGAATATGCAGGTATCTTATTACCATAACCAATTATAACTCCATAATCTGGTACTTATTATTCCCCTATAAGATTATTCTATTTTCTTACAATCTTTTCTGAATTAATTACATGAATAACATTCACTAAAATAGCAATAATGATCACCATCACATAGATTATCACAGTTTAGTTAAATGGCAATCACAGCTCCTATGAATATATTTCTGAATGATAATTAGATTTTACATCAATATTTAAAAATGCATTTTATATAATTATTCATTAAATCTCTAAACGAACCCAACCTAAAATGACACCTTGTGAGGTTATTTCATCATCTCTACATTTTAAATCATCTTTATTTGGGAATGTTTATCTATTGTTGGAAACAATTATTTCTTTATTTTCCCCTATTGAAACTTTTAATGCTCTAGCAAAGTTCCTTGTATCCCATGCTTAATCGTAATTTTATTCTGCAATCAAAACATGAGGGGAAGCAGATACAATATCAATAGCTATCACAACTGCAACATGTCCATATGGAAATTCTCCATTGTCTTTTTACCAAATCAATAAATCACCCTATTAAGGTGGTTCAATGCCTCCATTCAAAAATTTCTTCAATTATATATTTTGTTTTGTGTCAAAATTATATGCTTCTTAGAGATCAAATATTTACTCAGCCCTATCAACAGATCCAAATGTTGTATTATATTAAGAGACCCAAAATCTTCTAGCATAATGAACACATTAATATCTAGAAATATCAATCTTTATACTTCTATCCAATATAGATTTCTTCTCCAAAATTAATTTGAGAATCTAATAAATATTCATCTTTATTTTTGTCTTAAACATCAAGATCTCCATAATTAGAATAAGCAGGCACATTTAGAGCTTCCCCTATTTTGGTTCCCCATTAAGGTTTTCTTTTAGTCCCTTTAAATAATTGAATAAAATCAGATACATATACTTCTTGGGCCATCACAAGGAGTACAATAACCTTAAAAACAAAAGTTATCACCTTCACATTTTTTTGTTCTGCATTGAATTCTTGGTGTTACTAAAACTTAAGATTAACTTTCTGTGAAAATCAAAAGTAAAACTAACAATATATATTTCATTTATAATAAATAAATTATCATTTTAGATAATAAACTTCAATACATAAGCATTTGAATCTATTTTAAGTTTTCTAATCTGTAAATAATGGATTATCATAGGTGTCACTTTGATAAGTAAAACCTCTATTTAATTCTGAATCAAGTTAAAAAGCAGGTCCATTCCTAAAAATATGAATAAATGATTACTTTCCACTTCCAAATGCTAAATAATCTGAAGCACACATCATAAAATCTTTATTTCCTGATGTTGGATTGTATTTTCTCTCTTCTGGTTCTAGAGTGAATAGAAATGTTTCATGTGAACCAACATACTTATTTTTAATTTCAAACATTTTATCACAAAAAGCACCAAATATCTATTAATTTAATATAAAAATAAGTACAATATTTTAATTTGTTTAGATTACTAAGAGAACAGGATAATCTGTAAAATCTTAACATTTAAAATATAATTATTTTAATGAATGTCCATCAGTCTTTGATGCAAATATTAAAAATGGATCACTTAATTTATATATATTTGACATCCAATCCCATAATATTTCAAACTAGCTAAATATCATATATCTATAAATGCCTATTCATTAGTAATTAAATCTGATGCTTGAGATGGAATGGGCAAATAACATGGTTAATTTTTAGTGTATGAAACAGTAGTTCTCATAAAAGATTTTACTTGTTCACTTTCACTTAAACTTAATTTAAATGCTTGTTTAATAATATTGTTTTATTCTTCTATATTTAAATTCATTATTTTCTTTCTTAATATTGCTTTTAAATTAGAGCTTGATTTGCATGACTTTATATCATCTTAAACATATCTTAAAACAGAATAAAACATTCTAAAATATATCTTAATTCCTTCATTTAAATAAATGATGAATATTTTTAAAACAGCAGAAAATGGTAAATAAGTTAACATTAAACTAATAGACATCTCTTAAAACAATTCAAATGAATCAAATTGAATATTTTACATTTATGAATAAATATTATTAAATGTTTTACTCCTTCTACTTACAGTTTCATAAAATGTAGTAGCTGTTCTAGTTATAAATTTAATAATTACTCTTTAAAATGTTCCTCATTCATTATTAAATGCCATCGTAATTATTATTTTGTCTAATTATCATTCAAACTTTATTATGAATCTTTTATCATAAATTACAATACACAATAAGTCTAAGCTTCACTTAAGAATATTAAAAGCAGAACTATTATGTGGAGTAACATTGGGTTGTATTCCAAAAAATGATTTAAATTATTTACAATCCAAAGTAAGCGAATTAATGCTTCCATTCCTTATTAATTTAAAATCTAAACTTTAAGAAGTAATTAGATTTTTTTCTCACTCTCATTTAAGTAATTAAATTCTTCTTCATCATCATCTTCATTATTATTGCAACCAAACAGAGGAACATTCTTAAAGGTTTTAGGAATTTATTTGTTTTTAAATACAACCTTTAAAGCAGATAAATATTCTGCTTCACAATCAACATAAGTTAATCTAAAAGTATCTAATATTATTTTTTTAGCTAAGGAACATGGAACACCTCTATTTATCATTCAATAAATTACTTTCTGAATAAATATTGCCATTTCTTATTTAAAACTTTTCCTTTTTATCTAACTAATTCACCATGTCTTAAATTTATTGTATCAGCCTTTTACCATACTTTTTCCATTTGTGATTAGTCTTCCTTATAACCAGGATAAATAAAAATAAATTTTTATGGTTCGAATTAAGGTTTATCAACACCAAACCAATCTTAACTAAAAAAATATTAATAGTCTTGATTTAAATTCAAAAGTTGACCTTCTTATAACAAAGATTTAGGTGGATCTACCTTTTTTTCACAACATTAAGAGCTTAATATTTATCCCATAAATATAATGATAATTATCCAAATAATAATTGTATTTTAATAAATATATTTTTATTAATAAGAATTTTTAGCAGATAATGAAATAAATCAATTTATGCTATAAATTTATTAATAAGACTTTTATGATTAAGAAATTAATATTCATAAGGAGAACTTGATTTATAAAATTTTTGATAAAAAAAGATAAAATAAT
The DNA here is from genome assembly GCA_905182975.1 of Paramecium primaurelia. Taxonomy (NCBI): domain Eukaryota; phylum Ciliophora; class Oligohymenophorea; order Peniculida; family Parameciidae; genus Paramecium; species Paramecium primaurelia. Next base: position 146,943 of record CAJJDM010000012.1, read on the forward strand.
TTATAATTATAATTCCTATTCACAGCTGAATTATCTAATTAAACCATTTATTATTAAAGTCTAAGATCTTTTCATTTAAAATAATAAAATAAAATTTATAAATAAAAAAATTGTATAATAAAACATTCATTTGAAAAGTTTTTTTGGAAGATGATACGATTTTCCTTTGATTTATTTTAGTTTATTTTCTAATACAAAGTCCTATTTTTTATGAGTCTCCTTTAGAAACTGTATTTCTTAAGTCAATCTCTTGATTGTAATTTCCAATTCTTATTTATCTTTTCTTTCCACTTATAGAATTTCATTTTATTAAGATATTAATTTTTCTAATTTTTCGCTTTATGCTAATAATTTTATTGTCGCTTCAATAAATTATTATTATTGCTTTTAATCAACATTTTCATATTTTTCAGTTTTTGTTCTAATTGTTGGGGAATAACATTTATAATTTTATGTGGTATCTCTACTGCTCATGTTTATATTAATAGGCTATGTTATTAAAAAAGATTGTTAATTTGACATAAATTTTGGGCTGTTAAAAGATTAATTGAGGGATAAATTGCTTTATTAGGTTAACATATAGGAACTTTCATTTAAGAAAGATTTTTAATTTGATTATTTAGAACTAAGTCTTGCAGCTACCTAATGCAAGTTTTATATATAATTATTTTGAAGTCTCATAAAAGTAAATAAATATAATTTATTTTAATAGCAACAATAAATTTAATTATCAAGTTCATAATTAAATCTTATCATTTATTAAAATTATACTATATACTAATAAATAACTACACAATTTGAAAAAGTGTTTGGAATGACTTTAGAATGCTTAATTAAAAATTAATAACTTTAAGAATAAATTTGTTATAAACGATTCACATTATCTCTATTCTAAAGATTGGTTAGATACTTATAAAATTATACCTAAAAATTTTCTGCTTAATTTTCAGAAAACAAGTAAAATTTAAATTAACTATTATAATATTTCATTAACATCAAATATTCCTTAGTATAATATTAAAATATAATAAAAATTAGAACTATTGTTGAAGATTGAAAAAAACTATTGTAAAATTATTATAAATCATCCATTATATTTACTTTTTAGAATTTTAATTAATTCAATATCAAAGGATTAATCTAGAATTAATTAAAAAGCAAATAAAAGTAATAATTATTTATTTAAATAATTTAGTTTTTAAGATATTAATTGTTAAGTTTGAGTTGTTTTATCTAAATTTATGGAAAGGGAAATAAAATTAATTTAGAGAGTGAATCAATTTTTAATAATGTCATTAATCTTTTACTTCTCCATTTCTCTTCTATATATAGTTTGTATAATTGGATGCTCATTTTTATTTTTATCACTGCTTATTTATTATTGTTCATATAAACTATTATAAAATTGTATTCTTACACTGAAATTACTTATGGAGAAGGTGTTTACATTACTTTATATTCATTTTTTGGAAATAAATTTCCATCATCACATCCAATAGCAGTATATATTGGAAATAACCATAAAATTTTATTATCTCCAAATATCTAGCAAAAATTTGTATATGGATCTATATCATATAGATTAAATAGTATTTAATTGTTTTTACTAATTAAATCTTCTAGTGTAGTTTGATTTTTTTATAATAAATCAATGTGATATTTTAGAAAACCAAAAAGTAAAAATACTAATACATAATTACCAATACAAATCAAAGCATAAATCATGTTTAAAAATGAAAATTAAAATGAAAGCAAATAAGTTTTAGTTGTGCTTACAATTGTTATAAAATTAAATAACAATGCGTAAAATAAGAGCAATATGAACTATTTTCTGTTTTAATAACCAACACATGTATTTATCCATGGACAATGATGATCCATTTATAAAACACAACGATCACAAATTGAGCAATGCTGAAAATATATTTTTGAAATTATACATGGCAACGTTCAGGTTTTGGACATTTACATTATTGACAAAATCCTTTCTTTGAAAATGGCGATTAACTATATTCATCTGCTCTATCTTAATCTGTCAATTTACTTTTTTGGTCTTCCTGGATCAATTATTTAAATGACTATAAAACACCAGAGAAGCATTATGAAAATCATATTCAAACTAATCATATGGATATACAATAGTATATTTAATTCTTCAGTTATCCATAGATTTAAATTTATCCAATAATGTAAAGAATAAACACTAGCTGCAATCACTACAACTAATTTTCTTCCAATAATTTCTAATTTCTAATTCATAATTATATTAATTTGTAATTATTCATAAATCATTAATCATACATCACATATCATTTCAAAGACATCAAACATCAATTCAAATGATAAATTAAATTTAATTCCTTTCTATAAATGAAATGGTGCACTAATAACTTATTTTTCACTTAATCGTAACCAAGTTCCATTTTTACTTTCCAAATCATTTATCATTAATTTAACTGATCCAGCCTTAAAATTATAATCATAATAAATTTCCATATGTTTTGCACTCATTAATTTATTACATCTAAAATTATTTAAAATAAAAATTTACTAAGAATGCATAAATGTAAAATTATTTTTAGATCTTTCTCTTCCTATCAAAAATTTATCTCCTCTTTTTAGTTATATTTATTTATGCTTTGCTGTCCCTTCATACTCATATCTCACTTCCAAAAATCCTGTCTCTGTGTTAATATCAATTATTTTAAATGCAAATCGATTGCCAATATAGACTGACATATCCCTTTCAATTACAAAATTATGGTTTATTTTTACAAAAGTACCACCTTTTGATCCTACATCAATTAGGTAAAATGCTTCTGTCAACTTATTTATAAATATTACTATCTTTATAATATATTTAGCAATGTTTGCTACTTATTTTAGAATGGTCTGTAAATGCAAATGTGCAATCTTCATTTCTACCAAAACTTGCTCCTTAAATGTTAACAACTTTTAACTAATTCTTAAAAAATATATTTTTACTTTTTATTATTCATCACATTTCAATTTTAAATGAGTTTATTATTAAAGTTAAAATAAATCAAATAATGGTTGAAAAGTTAATTTTTCTATTCTTTTTAATACCTATTCTTTGATTGATCTCTAGAATTAAATCTAAAAAATTATTTTATAATAAGTACTCTACTCGTTAATTATCTTATTATTCAATAATTTATTGTATTTAGATTGATTTATCTAGAAGTGTTGATTATTACATTATTGTAGATTATTACATTATTGTAGATTATTACATCATTACAGATTATTGCATAATGGTAGATTATTGCATGATGGTAGATTATTGCATACCACTAGATTAGCCTAAAATAACTGATTCACACATAACTTATTCTGATTATTCTGATTATTATTATTATTATTATTATTATTATTATTATTATTATTATTATTATTACTATTACTATTATTATTATTATTATAATATTTAAGATTATTATTAAATTAATACTGATTATGCCATAAATGCCACTGATTCCTGCATTTAATCATTAATTTCTTATAATTCTTCTTCTTAATTGGATAATTATTATGATTATTCTTCTTATGATTGATTAACATTACCACCTGATAATATTTCTTCTTCAAATTAAACATGGGTTTCTGTATTTTATCTATCCCTTTCTTGCTCTTGTATTAAGATATCATTATCTGATCTAAAATAATTATAAAATAATACATCAAAAATGAACTACTTCTATGAATATTATCTTCTACATTAAATTAATTTACAATTTAAGTTTTAGATTTGATCCAATTTTAATCTTTTTAAACATAAGGTGAAGTTGCTGCTGAATGAGTAACATTTGGATGACTAAACTATTTTTTTATATATTCTAAACTTTGATCAGTTACCATTAATTTAAGTTCTAATTGATCTAAAGTCTCTGTTTTATTTCTGTTTTTTATTTATTGTTCTACATTGCCATATGATTTAGTTGATCTCTTAAATTATTCAGTAAGTGTTGATTTTCTATTTCCATATCCTACTTATGTGTCTTTTGTAAAATAATATAAAGATATCCATCTAATTTGACTTACTTTTCTTTATCCTAAATGCTTATATTCTGTATAAGATTCCTAATTTTTATAAGCAGCTAAGCTTAATATTTGTAATAGATAATGTAATAAATGAAGAAATTAATTTATTTAATGATATTTGCTAGCAGTCTACATGGTATTTCTTACCATACTTTACCTATTTTGATATAATAAGTTTTATGGCTTTTGTGAAAAGTTTTGTTAACTCATCAATAAACATTTTAGAAATAAATTATCACCCTTAAAAGGTGGATTGACTAATAATAGTAAAACAAATCCATCAATTTAATTTTAAAATAATAATTGATAATAATCTTGAAATTTAATTACATGTAATAGAACTTTTATATCATCCATATCCCAAAATAAAGGTTATTAATCATATGAAGGTAAATGAGAAATAGATTTTAATAATAAATTTATAATGTCTGAACTTATGTACATAGATGTTCTTCTATTTTGACTTTGAGTACTAGGAAGTTCATAAATACTCTTAATATAGATTTCTATTTCATATAACAAATTATTTAATATTTAACATGCACAACTGATTTCAGCAGTACAACCTTTACATTTTGACTATGAAAATAATTTGGATCCATAATGTTTCTTGAATATTTCTCTATAATGTTGATATTTCAAGACTATGAGGGACCATATTTTTAATTTCTAGATTTAATAATAAAGGTTTATATCCATTGAATGACTTATCAATTTATAAATACTTTGAGCATTACATAATTCTAATATTTCTTCATACTATCTTGTACAGGCATCTAACAAAGGTATTTATAATTTATTTGTTTAGGGTTTCTCTTCCTAGTTATTATAAGACCTTTATTTTGGAGCAGTTTATATCTAAATATTGATGAAATCATTTACAGTAATAATTGATACAGCCCATTACAATCCAACTGATTCACAAAAGGAATGCACTTATTATTCATTCCATCTATAAGGTGAAGATTTAAATTTAGAAAGAAGCCATGAAATGATATTATCTAATTATCTAATATTCATAATAATAAATATAATCAATCATTCCAATTTTTGTTTTATTCTCTATATAATTTTTAAAACTATTCATTGTAATATCTAATCAATTATTCTAAATATTTGTTAAGCCAATTTGCAAATATCTTAATATCAGTCTAAAAATTAGTTTCAATTATTTTAAGTAATTTTTAATTTTCTCTAATTTATTCTTTATATTATATTTTTTCTTGAATTAATAAATCATAATACCATTAAAAGATTCAATTTGATTGTGCATTTTGATTTATTATTAAATTTGATATATCAATTCAGATCTTCTCTTAATTGTTCCAATAGCTTCATCTAAATCTAGTATGCAGAGCTATTTAAAAATAAAATACTAACCTCTAATTTGAAGATGACACTCAACTTAATTTCATTTAAGATGCTTTCATTAAGGTAACAACTTGCTTCAGTTTTATTAATATCCTTCTCCAATGAAGAGAGATCAAGTTCCTTCAAAGAACTTATCACTTTCTTAGTATCTTCATTTTATTCTTATTTAATATTGACAATATTTTAGTATTATTCAAATATTCTTTTAACTTTTTATTATTCTTCAATCAATAACTAAATAGCTTACTTATATATAATATACATCTTCCCAACTTTCAAAAAATTCTTTTATGTCTTATTAAATTTCTAATTCAGGATATTACAATTATTTTTGAGAATTCTATTATCCAGTGTAGATAAAACTACTTAAATAATTAAAAGATCCTTTGGCAATATCATAAGCTTTTGATCCAGCATTTGCAATAGCTGATCCTAATTAATGAGCATAAGTTTGATATTAGGATAATTCTAAGAGTTCTTATTACATAATCTGAATAAATATAATAAATTATACTTCTGAAGATCCTGTAAGAAATATTTGAAATTTATTACTAACTTACAATTAAGGATGATCTTTTATTTTGTTTAAAAATTCTTCTAATTGCTAAAATCAATTATCATAATTATACTTTATATCGTTTCTCTCTAACTAAAGTTGTATGTTCAGTTAAATTAATTTTTGCTAAAACACTTTTTGGTGGAATAGCTGGAATAAGTAATCCTGGAAACTCTCGTTTTAATGCTCCATTAAGCCATTCAAAATGAGTATATTTACGATTTACCGTTTAAGCCGGTTCATCATTAATTTAACTCCATAAGACATATGAAATATTTTCATAATATTATGTGTAACTTTATTAGACTTACTCAGTTAAATGAAAAGTGATTGTATGAATGCTTTACTTTTAATTGATTTCACTTTGATTTCTAGTGGGAGTTGCAGATATAATTTGAGACACTGCTTCTTATGATCCTTAATATGATTCTTATGATTCTAACTTTGGTTCATCATAATCAATTGGTATATCTATTAATTCATTGTCCATTATTATAAAATGAATTAATAAAATTCAATCCCAAAAATTGAAACAAAGCTCATTGGTGATACATTAAGGTAATATCTATTGTTATTATAGATTTCTAAAAACAACTGCTTAAAGAAACAATTACTTAAAGACTTTAGTCAAATAAAAAGAAAAGTAAAAAATAATAGATGAGAAATAATTATTTCAATAAAAATAATAAGTTCTTCAACATAGTAAGAAGAAGTTTCTTTCACTTCTTAAAAGTAGAAATACTGAACTATCATTCTTAAAATTTAGACCTATTTAAAAGCCTTTAAATTTATTAAGAATGTGTGCTGAATTAAAAATTTCAGACAGAATTTCTAAATCTGTTGAAATAGATGAAGTAATTGAATCTAAACGTTCTAGTAAATCTAATAGAACAAAGCATAGTTCATCATAAATATTTGATCATTCAGTTCATGTTCAATAATTCAAAGATGAAAGCACACCTAAATAAAGAGGAACCTTATAATTCCTTTCTTCATAATAATTAATTAAAACTACTATTCCTCCTTAAATTAAAGCAGAAAAAAAATCAAATCCCTCTTCTGTGGCTTAATCACCTAGATAAAAAATTACAGTTAGAAAATTACCTTTAAATGAATTAGAGTCAAAGCTTGAACATCTAAAATCTAATTCTTAAGATCCTAATCTTTAAACTGGAATTCTTTGTAGAGTTCCAAGTCAAATGTAAACCAAATATTTGCTAATATTTTAGACTAATTCGAAATGGTATACTTTTACCAACCTAGAAACACTAAATGAAGATAGTAAAATGTAAAGAATGTTGGGAAGATGATAATTCATCATTGGCTTCTCATACAGAATTGAAATTAGATTCAATTTACAATAATTCAAAACATCTAAAACAAGATCATAAAAATTACGAACATAAAAAAGTAGAGTATTAATAAGAATCTATAAAATTATTTTACAAGAAAATATATTGTAAAATATGAGCAATTATATTTTATTAAGAAAGTCTACCTAGATTTGATTTATCTTAACTTGACATATATCTTATTCAAATCTAAATTTCCTAAATTCAATTATCAAATAATTATTCTATTAAATGAATTATTATATATTTTTTATCCATTAAATCTCCATCCAAATTATATAACACTATGTTTTATTATTTAATCCTACTATATTAAGATTTAAATAAGGTTATTTTATACTTTATGTCCGTTAAACATTTCACTTAAAGAAATCAAAAAATATACTCAATTTAAAGAAATTTAATGGATATATATTAGTATATTTAGTTATTTTGCTAAGATTCTTAAATATATGCATTTAATTCCAAAACTAATTAAATAGTAGAAAACTTAAGAAGATATCTCTATCATACATGATTACTTAAGTCAATTACATCAATTTCAGGCTCCATATGAAATTATAAAAGATGTAATATGTATATACTTATAATTAGATAAGTAAAAGAATTGGGTATGCATATTTTGAAAAAGGCCAAAATGTTCAAAAAAATAATAATATGGCTTACTTTGTGATTAAAGGGATTCTTAAAACATATGAAAACTTAGAAATTCAAGCAGATATGTGGTACGAAGGCGAAATTGCATTTGAAGCTTAAGTAACTCAAATACTCTAACTTAGACAGAAACCCATTGTTTCACATTACCCTTGAGTATCTATAAGAGATTAACTGCATGCCATAGTTAAATGTTTCAATTAAAATTAAAAACATTAATATCCAATTTACCCATCCTTGAAAAAGTGAACTATAGAATTAAAGATTAACTTATTAAAGGATTTCAAGAGGTTAAGTTTGGTAATAAGGATTTTGTATTAAAAATGGATGATACTAGTAGTTCTTTATTTATTCTCTAACATGGTATTTTAATTGTTAGCAAAATTTACTAAAAAACTCTTTCTTAATATGAAAAATTGATTTTGCCAAAAAAATTTTGGTTTGATGATATTATATTAGGAAAATTGATAGATTAAGGATTTATAGGTGAAGAATTTATATAATGTGATAAAGCCTTATATAATGTTTAAGTAGCATCAAAAACAGCAACTTTATTAATGATATCTATATAATAATTATAGTAGATTAGTCAATAAGTATATTAAGCAATTTATAAAATATCAATTGAGAACTAAGCTTTAAGAGAAGAAATTTATAAAGAAAAATGTTAAGAATTGGAAAAATATTGGTAAAACACTAATAAATCTTAAATTTTAAATTAAGATATTAAGAAATCTATTTCTTTTAAAGTTATAAAAAAATAATAATCATCCTCTTAAGATTAATAATGTTAAACAATTGATGATCATATGTAATTTATTATTAGTAATTTATCTTATAAGAAAATGCCTACATTCATTTAACAATATTTCAGATAAAAAAATATCAAAATAAAAAAAAAATAAGATTCCACATAATTATAAAGAAGTTAAAATTCAATTTCATTACATTATGTAGATTCTAATATATTTGATTCATAAATCCTACTTTAAAAAGCTCAACACAAAATTTAAGCATAATAAAATTAATAAAAATCTTTATGTTTACGCAAATCACAAACTAGATAAATCAATAGAAATAACACTTCTTCTAAATCAGAACATTTAAAACCTAACACTGCTCAAATATTATTTTAATTTAATATTCCATAATAATAAGAAAATAGTAAAATATAGATTGAATAAAAAAAAGATTTAATTATGAACAAAACAGTTTTGTCTAATTTCCAAAATCTGAAACCTGATTCAAGGTAATAAATAAAACGAAGTTCTTCTGTTATTAAATTTAATGAAAATCAATCATAAAATACACCTGGAACCTAATCCAAAAGTAAAAGTATTTATATATATTATAGCACCTCGAGAAAATATGTTTTATATAGGCTTTTAATAAAATTAAATTGTAAAGAAAATAAAAGTTAACTAATTACTACTCAATTAATAAATTTGAGAAATATAATTAATTTGAAAGAAACAACTTTGATATTATCTCAAATTATAACATAATTTATATATATTCTAATATATATATAATATGAAATTAAAATAATACTTATAAAATTTAAGAATATTGTATTGTATTTTTAATGATTTTGAAGCTTTAATTAAATTATTAATATTTTTATTTGATTTTCAATCATCATCTGCATGGGCTACTTATTGTAAAACTCCATAAACATAGAAATATCGATTAAAGCATTAATAAAACATCTCTTTTACTTTGTTTTAATTGTTTTCTACTTTTTTCTTTTAATTAAGAATATCATTCTTCTCTTTTTAATCTTTTGCTCTATCAGCTAAACCTTGCAAATAATCAGGTTCATATAATCTATTAAAATATGCATCATCATTAATAACAGCTTTAGCACAAACTCTAAACATCTTATCTTAGAAGTATTAATTTTAAAGTTCATCTATTTCTTATTCGTTTGGCTCGTCCATAATTAATTTTATAATATTAATACATATCTATTCATTATTTATAATTTTATATCATTTTTAATGCTATTGTCAAGAATAAGAACATTCAAAAACTTAACCACAACTTTAAAGCCTTTACAAAATAATAGATACTATAAATTTTCTAATGCTGAAGCTGCTAAGAATGCAAAATTTGACAGAAATGCTCATTTTGAAGACCCTGTCAATGAATGGGTAGATCCATCAAAAAGATGGTTATTAGGTGGATGGTTACTTCTTTGTGCAGGTGGAGTTTATTTTATGGTTTTATTAGGAGGTTACACTAGACTTACTCATTCAGGTAAGTATTTATTGAAATACTATTTTAGGATTATCAATGACAAAATGGAAACCCATAGAATATACATATCCAAGAAATCAAACTGATTGGGAAAAGGAATTTGATTATTACAAACAATTTCCAGAATATTAACATACTCCTATTGATTTAGATAAATTCAAGAAAATCTTTATTGTTGAATATTTACATAGAGTATCTGGATCAACTTTGGGAGCTATTTATGTTTTACCTTTAGCTGCATTTACAGCAATGAAATGGATTAAACCATAATATGCAAAAAGACTAGGAGCCATAGGTGGACTTGGATTATTATAAGGATTAATTGGATGGTGGATGGTCAAATCAGGATTAGATCGTCCTAAACCTGAATATTAACAAAAACCAAGAGTATCAACTTATAGACTTACCGTACATTTATCTATGGCTTTATCATTATATTCTCTTTTAATTTGGAATGCTGCTACTCTTTTTAAAAAACCTTAACATTTATAAATAACTCCAGAAAATTATAAAACTCATCTTAAATTTAGAGGACTTGGAATTGGTTTGATTCATTTAGTAGCTATTAATTTATTAACTGGAGCAGCTATGGCAGGTATAGATGCAGGAAAGGTTTTTAATACATGGCCTACTATGAATGGATAAATAGTTCCAGCCAATTTATTTAAAGCCTCACCATTTTATAAAAACTTTTTTGAAAATGTAGTGATGTAATAATATTAATTAATAAATATAGGGTATAATTCAATCATAGAAATGCAGCATATTTAACTTATGCATTTGGATCTTATATTACTTATCTCGCTTATAAGAGTAATCTACCTAAATAAGCTAGATATATATGTTATGCCCTTTATGGAGTTCTTAATTATTAATTACTTACAGGAGTTGTAGCATTACTCAATTAAGTAACTTTTAATTGTTATACTAGGTTTAAGTACATTCTGGTAGTATCCATTAATTTAATGCTTTAAATGTATTAACAGCAAGTTTATTGCTATGTCATAGTGTCAGAAGACCAAGTTTGCCTTATAGAAATTATATAAAGCAATTTGTTTGATAAAATACATACATTTAAACGCTAATATATTATAAATAATAATGAATTGTATTGTATTATTCAAAATGCAATTTAATTATAATTATTAAATTATCACAATTTTAGATGTTTAAAATAATTGTTGAATTATTTGATACAGATTCAATAAAAATTTAAGGAATTGCAAAAGTTATTATATATAATATTTTATAATTTATTATAAAATAATAAATATATTAGGTTGTTAAAATGGAAAAAAATAGAAAGAGATTAACTTATTATATATTATATTTCAAATAAAATAAATTCAACATTATTAAAATAAATATGCCGCCAACACAATCTATTATATATTTTATATTATTAATAATATTAAGAAATAAATCACTCAGTTTTTGATAAAAATAATACTAGTTACTATACTTATAAAGGAGATCATGACACAAGTTTTAAGAGAAAGTGTCTTGAACATATTTTCAAATGAATTTCCTAAAACTTATAACCAAAGTTATTATGTTCTCACTTTCATTTCAATATTTTAGTTAATACAAATTTCTAATTCTTTACATTTTTGAGCCATTGATTCTATTAAGTAATTTTCTGAACATAAATTTTGTTCATATTCAGCAGAACAATTTTTCATTTCAATTAAAATCTAAGTTTTTGAAATATCAATGTGCGCTTAAATATCTTTATATATTTCATAAACCATCAAAAGAAAGCATATTAAAAAAAAGCTTTTTAATATAGCAATTGCCCATATTCCTATATAATCTCCTGTTGTCATGGGAGTCAATTTAACTGATTTTTCTAAAGAGCCATCATTATGTTTTCTTTCAGATAATTCCATTTTCATATGATTTTTATTGATTCTTCTCATAAACTAATTCATTATTTAATCTTACTTCTTATTTTATATCCATTAAATCCTCTTATTCTTTAAATCTAGTAATTTAGTTTTGACTTGACATTTCAGTTGATCAAATTAGTTATTTATTATAATATTTATACATTATATTTTTGCACTTATAATATAAATAAGCTCAAATTACTTCTTATTATTAACTTTATGACTCCTCTTTAGGTTAATTATCATCCTAATTCTAATTTTCTGGTTATTAATGTTATTCTTCTTTTTACTCTTGATTTGAAAATTAATTTTATTCCTCCTAATGTTATTCTTATGGGGGTTAGTCAACTTCTTATACATTGTTTGTATGTTCAGAATGATTATCTGGTTATTATTCATTTTATTCTGAATAATTTTCTTTTAATGATTTCTCAGCAGATTATTATTCTTAACTCACTTAAGAAGCTTATTATTATTATTATTGAAATTGTTCATCAGTTTATTATTAATCTCCAGTTTGGCCTGTTGGTTATTTTGTTTTTTTTACTATTTTCTTATCCTCTTATTTTGGTTCTGCCTTTTTATCATTTTATTTTGTTTGGTTTTTTTATGATCCATTGGCTTTTTAATCTTATGGTTTATCTGTCTTTTTAGTAACATCTTTTGGCTTATCAGTCTTCTCTGCTTGAACTGGAGGATTTTATTTAGTTTATTTTGGCTTTTCTACTTTTTTTTCATCTTTTTAAAGCTAAGCTTATTTTTAAGGTTATTCTACTAAATTATCTTTTATATTACCTTAACCTTAAGGTTTAGAATCTTTTTAATCTTTTGTATCTTTCTATTCAGGTTATTTTTAAGGTTTTGATTTAGGTTAAGGAGGTTGTTATTATTGTTATCCTTAGGGTTTTGGTTGCTTTTATGTTGAATCTCTAGGAGATTTCAAAGGTGCTAGATGATTTGGGAATTATAATACCTTTATCTATTTCATTTGAAGATGTTTTATCTACGATGACACTTTAACTCAATGGCTTTAGACCAGTTTAAGGTCTAGGCTCTTTTACTTTATTTTATTCATTCTTTTAGACAACAGCAGTTGTAGGACGATCCTGTTTTTTGTTTTCTAATTAATTTGAATTTATAATAATATTGCTTACCATGATTTCCATTATTATCTTTCTTTTATTCTTGCTTTATTTGTTCTAATAAAATTTATTATTAAATGTACTTTTCTCATCCTCTTATTTTATAGGCTTTAGAGAGCTAACTAATTATTTTAACTAAGTCAATTCTTAAACTAGAGAATTGATTTAGTCTTCATTTTATTGATCTCTTATTTTTAATTCATCCACTCTTTCTAGAACAGGCTTCAATAATTCAGAGAGATATTGCTCAACCTCAGGGGAAATCTATTACATATCTAAATTTCAAAATTTATATTATTAATTTGTATAATGAAAATTATGCACCAATTTGTACTTGCGTCATGATTACTAAATAATATATTAATATTAATTAAGATATATATTATATCTACATAATCATATTTAAAATCAATAAACTAATCCTCTCAAATGAGACATCTATTTTTATTCTATAGCAAATTTAATAAATTAATAGAATTAAATATATATTATCTCTTAAAGGTTAAATCTAAATATATTGTACTCTATTAACCTAGATGATTTTATTGTAATTTATTTAATCTATAATATATAGAAAAGTTCTCATCTAAGAAGTCATTCAAAAATGATTCTTTTATTTCAATGAAGAACAAATAAATGCAAACAAATTGGAATTAACATTATCTTTAATAAAAATCTTGATTAATTATAAATTACTTTAATAGATAATTTATTTATTGTGGTGCTTGAGCACTTGATTTGAGAAATTTATTGAGATATATTTCTGTTAGATTCATATGATTTATTTTTATTATCTTTTAAATTTTAGTTTTAATCATTATTTAAATTTTACATTATTTCTAACTCACTTAAAACACTGATTGTTATAAATTTATATAATAAAAATTGGCGTTTGCAATATATTTTCATTTTTTATCTCTAATTCATATAAAAGGGTTAGATTCAATTATGATTTATTTAATGTTTGATTTAATATATTATCAAAGGTATAAATTTATTTTGACTTTGAATATTTACTTTGATAATAATAGTTGATTTTTTTAATCTTGCTCTAATTAAAAGTATTAATTAAGTTGATATAAATTATAATATTGTCTTTATAATTCTTGATCTTTCTTGTTATATATATGAATTTAAAATAAAAATGATAATTAATATTTAATGTTATAAATGTTATCTTTTATACAAAAGATAAGTAATTAAATAAAATGACTCAAATGAACATTTAATAATTTAATTTTCATTTTTCCAAATTAATTTATTAAATTAAAAGGATATTCTAATACTTCAAAACCTTATTGTAATTTATTTGACTTAGGTCTAAAGATTTGTTTCTAATTATTTAATATTAATTTTTAAAATTTATAGATTTTAATGATAGAAATATATACAAAATAAAAAAAATAAAAACTAATGGAATCTTATCAATTATTTTAATCAATACTATTTTCTAAACTCATTATATACTACATGTCAACAATTCTGAGTTCTTGGGCAGCTTAAACCTATAATTAATAATATTATGAAATTACTTTCATTATTTCATCCTAAAGCCTTTTAGATAAATCTATACATTGCTTTCTAGAATTTTATAATTAAACTGATAATAATTCAGTTTTATCATTTAGTGCTTATTATAATGTATTGCAATATTTTTTAATATCAATATTTTAATTCTAATTTGAACTATGAATTAATTCAAATAATTCTAAATATTTTTATTCTAAAGTTTCCTATTTCAATTCTAGTATATTTATATATTCTAATTATTATTATAGTTCAATTGTAAATTATTTTTATTATTTAGTTACTTCAATAAGTTATCTAGCCTCTTAAAAATATAGTTATTTCCATCTTTAATTCTAATCATGTAATTTTTAATATAAATCAAATGTATTTTATTAATTTTATTGTTATTATTTTGAGATTATAGATTCTTTTAATTAAATCAATTAATATTCACTTGTAACATAATCTCTTTTTAGTAATTATAATTTTGAATGAACAATAATTGCAACTTATTCAAATGTTTAATTTTATTTAATAGCTTAATCAATTTCTTATTTATGGGTATCATTATGTAATTGTACAAGTTCTGAGCATGCATCCAATAATATGCTTGCAAAATTAAAATTACAAATACAAGAATGCTTTTTCAGGATTATCTTATTTAGAGTTTGAATTTGAGTTTTCATTATTTAACTCTAAGCTAGCTAAAAATCTGCTAGTACGTTTATCACTATGACTCTTATTCTAATAACTAGTATCAAGAGTCTAGTTTTATGTTTACTTTGATTTGCTTCTTTGAGATTTAAGGGACATGATGTAGAAATTTAAAATTAATTCTAACAATAATTTATATTATTATTAAGTTTTAAATTTAATAAAACTTTGTAATACATTATTCACCATCTAATACAAACAATAAAATATTTAATCATTAATGCTATATTACTAATAATACTCTTATCTTTGTTAACCCTCTTTTAACACCAATTTTGGATTCATATGACTTGCTACATCATCTTTTTTGCCATGTTAAATCAATAAACTTTATGTGAATCTAAAAATAATCAAATATATTACTAATATACATTAAGTATAAAATAAGAATCTTATTAATAAATAATATAAATCATTCCAGTATATAAAATTGTTATACAAGACTATAATTTATTTACTAAATTTTAAATACTTAGTTTATTATAATTAAATTTGAATTCAAAAATGAAAATAAAAAAATCAATAGAAATTAATTTAATCTAATCTTTAAGAAAATAATTCAAATCTTTATGTTAACATCTATTTTTTTACTTTCTAATAATCTTACTAATTGTATCTATTCAATTTATGTAAACGTACATAAACATTATGACATATCTATATAAACCTCTTTTGTAGTATCATTTAAACCTTCTAAAATATTCTTCAAATTTTCTTTGTTGAATTCGCACATTTTCAAAATCATTTTAATAATTTTTAAGTTATTAAAAAGGTAGTTCTAAAAATCTAATCTAATACATTCAAAAGTAACATCCAAAATTTCCAATTCTTTACTTGCTAAATTGCTAGAAAATAAAAAATTTTGAATGTGCACATTATTAATAATCGATACCTTGAACTCTTTCAATTAGGTGAACTATTAAAATAGCTAATGGCAATTAGTTAAAATAAGATTACCAAAAACTTCAAAATAAAATTGTTCAAAATCATACCTATCTAATTTTAAAAAATCCTTATCTAAATTCAGGTTCTCTTATTAAACTATTGTAGCCGTATTTTTTTATTATTGTATTATTTAGAAATAAGAAAATGAAAATGCTTTTAGAGTTTCCTATCTTTCAACAAAAAATTCCATTTAATGTACTTTTGATGATTCTACCTAGATTTATAAAAATTGTAATTTTTTTGGACAATTTTTTATAAATCCATTAATATAAGTAATTTGGGTGGGTTATAATTCATCTAAATAATAATTCAATTTTAATTAATACAAAGGACTAACTTTTAAGCATCTTATTAAATCATATAATTCAGGTCCCATAAAAAATAACCTTTATGCTTAATCAATTTCTAGAATACTTGTTATTTAAGCAAGAACATATCTAAACTAAGCTAGCATTTTTTATTTTTTTAAACCTTTATAATTAGAAAAATCAATGTTTTAAACATTAATTTTAAATACTAATTATTCTTTAAAATACTACTCTTTAACTTTGGAAAGTATTTAAAAAGATTTAGGATCTTCAAATATTATTTAATTTGATATTGAGCCAAGATAAAAAATAGATTAAAAGAATTAATCCACTGAAACTGTTCTTAAAAGCAAAGCTGGAATAAAATAGTCTTTAATAACATTATCTAGTATTTCTTTTATTGCAAATATACTACCTTTTAATTGTTGAAAAAAAGATAAAATCCAAATTTCAGTTAATACTTAAGATGATAATGATAAGATGTAAATAATAAACTAAGGAGTTCTATTCAAAGCTTCAAGTACATCTGATCTCCATGTCATAATTTATAAAATAGGCATATATTTAAATAAATATTTTTGAGATGCTACAGTTTTATTATTAAATATAGTAGAAGCTAAACCGCCTTAAAATTATAAGGCATAGCTCCTGAACTTAAAGTATACTTCATAACTAAAATCTCTCTGATTTTTTTTTTTGAATTATTTTCTAGAATTCTTAGGCGTTATCTTAAAACAAAACCCCATTAAATCCCATAATTAAAAATAGTCAAATATTATTAACAGTACATAAGCTAAAAAATAACTTAAAAATGAAAGTTTGTTAATTGAAAAAATCTAAATTACCATTTAAGATAATGTTCTTAATAATAGATTGAATACAGTTAAAACTATTAATGCTATTTAATAAATATCACCATCATTAATTAAATAGATAAGAGAAATAATTTATAAGGAAATATTTAATAATGATAAAATTAATCGATAAGCTTATCGCAACTATTTTGATATTCTTATGCCTTAATAATAATCATACATTTTCATTAAAATATTACTTTTCCAATATTAATCTTCAAATAAATCTCTTTTGGTAATAGCATTAATTTGAGTACTTGCTTCATCGATAATATCTTAAGATGTTTCTAGTTTTTCTTATGTTTTTTAAAGAATTCTTGTTTGCTTTTCAAGCTCAATTATATTAATTTCTTCTATCTAGGGATTTAATATTCCCTATGGGCCTATTGGATTTAGTACTAAAAAATGTTAAGTGATAAATTTGGGTTCATTTTTAAGATTTTTCATGTTTTGTACAGATGAGAAACCAGCATTTTTTGATGGATTTTCGATATTTTGTAGTTATCTTACTTTCTCATTTTATGAATTTGGATCAATAACATCGTAATTCCATAATTCGCCAATATTTTCTTCGTTTTAATGTTGTAAAATTATATTAGGAAAATTATGAAAAATATCGAATAAAAAACTATGGTTATTTTAATCATAATATAAAAGACTTATTTCTTTCACTTTAATGAATTGAAAACAATTAGCTAAATATTACAAAGTAACTTCATCATAAATATCAATATAATGAAATTCAATATTTTTAAATTTCCTTTACTTTAACAAGAAACTAATTATTTCAACCATACATTTTTGCTTTTAATATGGGCTGAATGTACTTGGATTAATATGTATATAATAAGATTCAACTTATTTTAGAAATTATAAATCAGATTTTAATAATTGTTTTGTTTCTTAAAGCAATGTTAATTTTATTTTATTCAATTTAAGTTGTACTTACTTTTGGACTTATTTACCGAATGAAGTATTTACAATAATATAAAATTCCAAAAAGTAATAGATAAAATTAATTATTAATAATATAAAACTAATCGTATTATATTTATCCCATGCCTATCTTTTTGTGTTATAAAATCCTTAAATAAAAATTTAAGGAATTGTTTAAATAGCCATTGTAATAATCATAGAAAGAAGTGCAACTCTATGAAATATTAAATCTCTAAAAATATTTACAGGTTTATTTCTTTTATTGAAAAGTCTACATGGAAATATTCTTTTATCATCCTAAGTTAAAAATATATATTTGTCAATTTCACTAAATGAAAATTATTTAATTGATTTATCTCTACTTTAAAAATAAATAAAAGGAGCTATTTTTAAATAACTCAATACTCCCATAAACATATAGTAGATATAGTATGTAATTTCTTCAATTATATTTTTTTTAGTAATTTACCTAAATTTATAAGTGTAAATCCAGGCTCCAATATGAAATAAAATACAGAAACCTATAGATAAATAATAACAATAGTAATAGTAACTTAAGTTAAGAGTAATTTTATTATAAAAACCGTAACTTAAAGTAAAGAAAAGTTCAAGTATGTTTAACAAATATATTATTACTTGAAATCCAATTTTACAATAGTATTTAAATATTTTTGGGCTTCTCTTAACTTCGTTTAATCGTTTCTAAATTAAGTCTTAAAATTCACTCATAAATGATGTGTTTTAATGAGATTCCCAAACTAGTTAAGGATCAGAAGATGTTCTAAGTTACCTTAATTTTGAAGACTAGATTTTTATTTCCTATTTTGGATGTGTTGGATCTGCTATTTAATCTTTAGAATTAAAAGTCTAGTTTTTCATGAAATCATGCATTTCTTCTAGTGGTTTTTGCATATCTTTCGGGTTCTTCTAAATTAAATTATCCAAAACTTCCATTTGTATCTATTTAGGTTTCCCCTATTATATTTCGTTATTTGTATTTTATATCTACATTTATTGATTTTAAAAAAAAAATAATTAATATTTATATTTATTTTTAAACTAGATTTTATTTAATACATGATCTTTTTTATCAAATATGTATTTTAGAGTAACAGCTTTTAAATTAATAATTCTAAATGGCTTTTTTTTAAACCCATATTGTTACCAAATCTATTAACTACTAATAATAATGACCTATTTACATGAAAATTTACAAAATAAACTATTTATCAATGAAGAATACTATTATTTGAAATAATTAATTTAAAGATTTAAACCTTNACAATAATATAAAATTCCAAAAAGTAATAGATAAAATTAATTATTAATAATATAAAACTAATCGTATTATATTTATCCCATGCCTATCTTTTTGTGTTATAAAATCCTTAAATAAAAATTTAAGGAATTGTTTAAATAGCCATTGTAATAATCATAGAAAGAAGTGCAACTCTATGAAATATTAAATCTCTAAAAATATTTACAGGTTTATTTCTTTTATTGAAAAGTCTACATGGAAATATTCTTTTATCATCCTAAGTTAAAAATATATATTTGTCAATTTCACTAAATGAAAATTATTTAATTGATTTATCTCTACTTTAAAAATAAATAAAAGGAGCTATTTTTAAATAACTCAATACTCCCATAAACATATAGTAGATATAGTATGTAATTTCTTCAATTATATTTTTTTTAGTAATTTACCTAAATTTATAAGTGTAAATCCAGGCTCCAATATGAAATAAAATACAGAAACCTATAGATAAATAATAACAATAGTAATAGTAACTTAAGTTAAGAGTAATTTTATTATAAAAACCGTAACTTAAAGTAAAGAAAAGTTCAAGTATGTTTAACAAATATATTATTACTTGAAATCCAATTTTACAATAGTATTTAAATATTTTTGGGCTTCTCTTAACTTCGTTTAATCGTTTCTAAATTAAGTCTTAAAATTCACTCATAAATGATGTGTTTTAATGAGATTCCCAAACTAGTTAAGGATCAGAAGATGTTCTAAGTTACCTTAATTTTGAAGACTAGATTTTTATTTCCTATTTTGGATGTGTTGGATCTGCTATTTAATCTTTAGAATTAAAAGTCTAGTTTTTCATGAAATCATGCATTTCTTCTAGTGGTTTTTGCATATCTTTCGGGTTCTTCTAAATTAAATTATCCAAAACTTCCATTTGTATCTATTTAGGTTTCCCCTATTATATTTCGTTATTTGTATTTTATATCTACATTTATTGATTTTAAAAAAAAAATAATTAATATTTATATTTATTTTTAAACTAGATTTTATTTAATACATGATCTTTTTTATCAAATATGTATTTTAGAGTAACAGCTTTTAAATTAATAATTCTAAATGGCTTTTTTTTAAACCCATATTGTTACCAAATCTATTAACTACTAATAATAATGACCTATTTACATGAAAATTTACAAAATAAACTATTTATCAATGAAGAATACTATTATTTGAAATAATTAATTTAAAGATTTAAACCTTTAATTAATTATGTATTTTATTCAAGTTCTCAACTTAAAATAATTAAAAATTTTATCAGAGTTTATTCATATCACTTATATCTAAAGTTTAATGAGATTTTTATATTTTATATATTAAATTGTATGTAATAAATGTACTACAATTTATTATCATCCTGTTAAATAACAAATTTATGTAGTTTTTTATTTTTTATAATAACAAATTTAATTTTAAAGTATATAGCCTGAATAATTTTGTGTTTTAAATAATTAATATTAGAGATTTTATTAATTAATAAGTATTCAAATTCAAATATGTCAAAAATAAATTAAAGAGCTAATAGCATTGATGAATTTCGTATGATTAATAAAAGGACTCAAAAAGAAAATCAGAACTAGAACAACAAAACTTTAGATGAGAAATTACTATTAATCGAGAAATAATTAGCTTAAAATGAAAGTTATAATGATTAATATTTACTCACTAATTCAATTGAGGCTAATGCAGTTCCAATGAAAACTTAAAATTAAAGCATATCTTTTAATTTATAATCTATTGAAAATGACAGGTTTAATTCAAAAAAGACTAGCATCATGGAGGAATGCTAAAAAAAATCATATGATTCTGTTAGAGATAATGCTTCTAAATATTAAAGTAATAATAATGATTCAGCTTTGGTTATGTTGCTTAATGAATTTGAAAGGAGATTTGAATAAATAGAAGAAAGATTATAATTAAGGTATATATTAACTTTATTTAGTGAAAAAACTAATAGATAGTATTAATAAAATAATAAATCAAGTGCAGATTATTTTAATGGAATTTAAGAGAAACTAACTTTACTTTTGTAAAGAATAGGAAAATTTGAATTAAAATTGAAACAGTTAGATGAAGCCTTTTAATCCCATAAAAATTTAACAGATAAAAGAATTATTGAATATAATTAGCATGTATCATGAAATTGGATTATTAGGTTGATTAATCATTAAAATCCTTTTTGGATGTTTCAATCTAAATCTAAAAAAAAATTGAGCGAATAACCTCAAAAGACAATCTAACAGAAGTAGAAGTATTGAAATAAAAAACAGACAATCTTACTTATAATTTACAAAGAACTCATGAACTATTAAATTAATAAATGAATGACTTTAGTTAATTATAATAGTCTGTGAATTAAGTATTATATATAATTATTTATTTACTTAGGTTATTCGTGAAGATTATTTTAACAATTTATTTGAAGAAATAGAGACCATAAAAGATCAATATTCATAAACAATGCAATATTTGAAAGAGTTATAGGAATTTTTAATAAAATGATTTTAACTTTATTTCTCAAAATGTATGTAATAATATATACATATCTATTAATTTGTTTTATTGCTTTATTAATTAGAAAATCAAATATTAATAATGATTAGTTAATTACTATGATAAGTATAATTAAGAATTATTTTAAATATTACATAATTTTGATAATTATTATATTCCTTCTTCATTAAGAACTTATAAATATTATTCATTAATTCAGATATAATTAATTTATTGAAAATTATCTAATTTTATTTTGTAAAAATTCATAACAAATGAACATTAGATTATTTTGATGTTAATCTTAATACTTGTAATATATTCTCATTTTTAGTAGTCTAATCACTAATGAATAATTTTCCTGATGAAAAAAGATAGATTATTTTTCTTCATAGATTATTATTAATATAATTTATTCAGATTGGTATTAATTAAATTAAATTTAAATAAAAATGATCATTGAAGAAAATGAATTCGATAAGCAAATAGAAGATCTTCTCAATAAAGAAAAGACAGCTAGATTAGCTAACAATTTAGTTGAAACATTGAAAATTACTAAATAAATTGCTAAACTCTGTTTTGATACTAAATAATACTCAAAATTCAATGAATTAATAGTATAACTTAGTAAAAAGAGAGGATAACCAAAAAAAGCATAAATTGAACTTGTTTAAATGGCTATGGTTGAATTAAAAACTCTTCCAATAAATTAAAAATTAGAAATGATTGATGCAATTATGAAAGTGTGTGAAAAGAAGATCTACTTAGAAGTAGAATATGCTCGATGTGTGTTGATGCTTACTTAATATAAAGAAGATGATAATTAAATTGCTGATGCTGCAAAAATATTATAAGAAGTCTAGGTTGAAACCTATGGATCTATGGATAAAAGAGAAAAATTAGAATTTATACTCTATCAAATGAAAATTATGATTAAAAAATTAGATTATGTTAGATTATACATTATATCTAAAAAGATAGAACCTAAAAACATAGAAGATGATAATATTGCAGATCTTAAAATTATATATTACTCATTTTTAGTTATTTATTATAGACATGAAAATAATTATAAAGAAACTGCTCATGCTTATTCAAAAATACTTGAATCATTGCATAAAAATAGATAATTAGAAGCAACCAAAGTAGATTTCAATTTTAGAATTGATTACAATACAATTTTAGAAAATTATGCTATGTATACTATATTAAGTTAATACTCTGAAGAAAAAGTATTTAGTAAAATATATTTTAGGAAAAACAATTGTAATCCATAGTTTCAACTTATAAATATGGTCTTGAAGCATTACCTAATTTATAATAATTAATTTAAGCCTTTTTGGGAACAGAATTAATTAGTACTTCACCATAAAGTCATAACATTTAAGCTGCTGAGATATTTGATGAAAATATTGAAAATAATAAACAAAGATATATTGGTATTTAAATTAATATATACTTATAGATTTTAGAAGATAATTGATTCATCATAATTTGAGAATATTTTAAATTTATTATGATTCAGTTTATTTAAATAGAATAACAGAATTAATTGGTATTAGTACTTAAGAATTAGAAGAAGAAATATGTTTAATGATGGATTAGAAGGTATAAGAATAAAATTGAAATTAGTTATTGAAATGTAAAATTGATAGAATCTTGGGTATAGTTGATTACTAGTTAAAAAAGAATGAAAATGATGTTTTATAAGAATGGGGAGATAATGTAAATAAGGTTCTTAATCTTATTGATCTTACAAGCAATTTAATAAAAAGAGAAGAAGAATTATTTTTGTGAGGAAAATTATTATATAATAATTTAAATTTAATAAATGTATTCTGAAGGTAGAGAGGACTCATAATATTCTGGAAATAATATGGAACAATATGATGAAGATTAGGATTAAGGAGATGGATAAGACGTTGATATGGAAGGATAACAATATTATGATGATGAAGAATAAGATATGTAACAGTAAGAAGAGTATTAAGAATATCAGCCAGAAGAACAATAGGATGATTAATAAAGTAAAATTTTATAGTAAATAGGCTTTAAATATCAACCATTTGATTAAAGAAAATGGCAATGGGCAGAACCTTTAATAGAGGGAGTTCCACCATGTGCTAGAGGTGGTCATTCAGCAACATTGAGTGGAGCCTCTATTATATTGTTTGGAGGACATTATTATGCCAATAAAGATGAGGGATATAAATACTTAAATGATACTTATTAGATGGATGTTAATGCAAATAGATGGTTTAAAGCTAAAGTTTAAGGTACTCCACCTGCTCCCAGATATGCTCATTCTGCAGTTTTGGCAGGACAAAGAATAATTATATTTGGAGGAAAGGGAGAAAAATGTGTATTCAGAGATTTACATGCTCTTGATCCATTGACATTAACATGGTATTAGGGACCTGAAGGATCTGGTTCACCAAGTGCTAGATTTGCTCATTCGGCTACTTTAGTAATTATTTTAGTATAAGTAAATCATAGTATGCCTCAACAAAAATGATAATATTTGGAGGTTGGAATGAAATTGATTATTTTAATGATCTTTATGTTCTAGATTTAGAAGTAATGGCTTGGTCTTAACCACCCTGTACAGGTCCTTCTCCCACTCCTCGTTAAGGACACACAGCAATATAGGTGGGAGCCAACTTAATCATATAAGGAGGTTTCTATTATTAAGAAGATAAAACTCTAAAGACATTACATAAAACAGCAAATCCAAGACATGGATCACATTTAAGAAGCTGTTATTTAAATGATATTAGAATTCTCGATACTGAACATTTTGCATGGAGTAGATTAAGAGTAAGTGGAACTCCACCTGCTCCACGATATGGACATTCAGCTAATGTTAGTGGAGCTGATATTGTAGTATTTGGAGGTTGGTCTTTAAATTCAGGAGCTAGAAGGTTTTCTATTTAAATATTATTAGTGAAAATAATTTTGCTACTCCTCCAGACATTGATTACTTGATTGTATTGAATACTGAGAAAATGTGTTGGGAAAAAGCCAAATATGAAGGAAATGCTCCTAGAAATAGATATGGTCATACAGCAACCTCAATTGGTCCACATATATTGATTTTTGGAGGTTGGGAATATAATAGAGCAACAAATCAAGTAGTTGTTCTTAGAGATCTTAATGTTGGATAATAATAGTAGGAGAAGAAAAAATGATATTAATTATAATAAAATGAGTAGTTTAGAATCATCTCCTAAAAATTCTCTTAAAATAGTTGATATTCTGGAGAAGTATAAATAGAAAAAGGCTATTATGAGTCCTCTTCCTCTTGAATAGTTTTAATAGATTGTTTAGGAAGCTGGATAAGAATTACTTTAATAACATCCTGAGTGTGAGAATACTCATTTCATTCCATTCAAACAACTCAATTAAGATGCTATAGATGAGTTATAAAGATCTCTTCATTAATCGAAGATTATGTGGAATCATTTTAGTAGAGCTTTATTTGCAGCAAGTCCTATTGAAAATAAAAATAGTTCAAAGAAAATGGAATTGTTGCATAATAGAGATGCATATTATAGGATAAAGAAATAAAATGATATACAGTTAAAGTTATAAATAGATGGAATAAATAAGGAATATCAAAAAATTCATCTTGAAACTTAGGGAGTAAAATCATATCCATCCATTTCAACAAAGGATTAATTTCGTTAATAATAGATTAAAAGATAATTATAGATGGGATGTAGTTAAGAACTGGTTCGTTAGGAAACTGAATTAATTTAATAATAAATTGAATAAACTAAATCTCGATTAATTAATGAAGTCAAGAAAATTGTCGTTTATATTTACAATAATTAAAACAATGGATGGAATCCTTCATCTAGGGAAAGTAGTGCCATGGTTAATTATAATGAGAAACTGTATCTTTTTGGTGGATCAGGAGCTGGAAATATGAGTGATTTATGTTAGGCAACTCTAGATAAATGTATAATTATATTTATATTAGAATTATATAAATGGATGACGATAAAATTAAAGTAATAAATTTAATGTAGATCTTATCATACAATAA
The DNA here is from genome assembly GCA_905182975.1 of Paramecium primaurelia. Lineage (NCBI taxonomy): Eukaryota > Ciliophora > Oligohymenophorea > Peniculida > Parameciidae > Paramecium > Paramecium primaurelia. The sequence continues at coordinate 173,350 of CAJJDM010000012.1, forward strand.
ATGTATATAAAAGTTAATTGATCATATTTGGTGGTGTTTTATTTTCACCGAAAAATGAAGATAGAATTCATTGTGAAGTTACAAATGAAGTTATTCACATTAATTTAGTAAATTATGATATGAAAATTGTACAACATGCTGGTATTGCATCTCCAAGAAAAGCACATATAGCAGAAGTTATTGGGAGATATCTTTTAGTTTAAGGAGGTATAGATTCAAAAGGTCATTATTTAAATGATTTTCTTGCTTATGATATATTAACATAAAGATGGTAAAATGTAGAAGTTAATACACCAGTATTTTAAGATGGTATTGCATTTCATAAATCTTGTTGTGCTTTAGAACATAAAACAATTGATCTTTATAAACATGATCCTGATATTAGTTATGAGAATTAAGGCATTTATATATTTGGAGGTTTAGATTCAAATGGACATTACTTAGATAAACTTATAAAAATAGATGTTAGAAGAAGACCTATTTATATAGAAGAAGTGTAACCAAAAGGTAGAGCTCCAATTAGTAGATGTTAGCATTCAATGTCATATGTAGAATTGTCATAATAAATTATAATTTATGGTGGCAAAAATGATGATATAAATACTTAAGGATTTTTGAATGATTTACATATCTTAGAAATTAGGAATTTAACATGGAGTCATTTAGATATCAGAGGACATTCTAGTTTAGGACGATGTAGCCATTCAGCTACTGTCATTGATGAAAAACTATTTATCTTTGGAGGTGTAAATTATACAGGATTTGTTAAAAGTGATCTCTTAATTATTGAGCTTAATCAATCAAAAGCATAAGATTTAGGTTAATATGAATCATAAACAGAAAGAATATCTAAATAATAATTACAGGTATAATTTAAACCTGTTAGTCCACCTAAAAGAATTCTCAATCTCAAATAATAAATTGAATAAATAAAAAAAGATAGTGAAAAAGTTAAATTAGCTGATAAATTTAAAAGAATAAGTATGGCAAGACATAGTCGTAACTTAACAGATGTACAAATTTATAGAACATTTGCTACTGTTACTGATTGATTTTATCATAAAATTATATTATAATATTAATGTAATAAATTGATAACCTTGAATATGTCGATTAAGTTAATTCTTGGCTTGATTTGTCAAATTTGCTAATAAAATTAGCTCCAAATCAGTAAAAATAATTCACTAAGGAATTGAGAGACAAACTTAAAAGTGGAAGTAATTATCATCTTAAATTTCCTTACTAGATTATTTAAAGCCTGCTCCAATTTAAAAAATGGTTTTACCTTTTCTTTTACAAGAAAAAACAGAAGAAAGATTTGTATATATCAAATCACCTACTGGAACAGGCAAAACATTAGCTTTTATATTGCCAATAATATTTTTCTTTGATTAAGATTATATTCAATAATATTACTAGGCATAATAAGATGGGCCTGTTCAATATTATCCATTTGCTATTATTTTGGTTGCTACTCATGCTCTCTTAGCTTAAATTTAAAAAGACTTTATAGGCGCTACTCCAGATATTTTATTGAAATAGGGATTTGTATTAATTCTGAATATTATAGAAAGTCCAACATTTTGATAAAGGTTAAGATGAAAGTGTTATAATGGGTCATGTTATTTGTGGAGTCCCATAAACAATTCTAAAATTAATATAAAAAAAAACAATAAATCTAAAAAATGTAAGATTTATTGTGGTTGATGAAGCAGATAATACAATATTAAATGATAAAAGTCAGAAAGTGATATAAATAATATCAAAATTTTTGGAATCTAACAATTTAAGATGGAAAATAATATCTTGTGGTGCAACAATGGAAGTTAATGAATTAAAATAATTATTTATAAAATAATTAGGAGAAAAGAAATAAGGTGATGAAGAATTTTTTAAATTTAAATATTTTGATTTTCAAATTACACTTGATAACATTTATCATTATTATGATAGTTCTGCTGATAAAGAAGAGGATATGTTAAAATAAATGGTATCAGTTATAAAGGATACTTTTAAAACATTTTCAGAAGCATAAATAATGATATTTTTTAATGCTAAATCAAAATGTCATGAAACTAAATTATTATTAATGAATGATCCTTTATTAAAATTTTTAGTTGAAGGAAATTGTTTATGTGAAATAATATAAGATAATATAATGGATTATGGTAGTGCTGAAGAAATGAGAAAAGCTTAATAAAAAATTGTTGATGATTTTAAAAATGGGTAGATAAATAAATATATATATTTTTAGTGTATACAAAATAATGTTTTGTTCAGATTTAATGGGTAGAGGAATGAATTTTAGAAAAGTTAGATTGGTTATTAATTATGGAGCTCCTAGAATCAAACCTGATGGTGAATTTGATCTTAGAAGATATAATCAAAGAGTTGGAAGAACTGGAAGAATGGAAGATCTAGGTGTTGCTTTAACAATTTTAAAGTATTTATTTTAGAATTATATTATTTAGTAAATCATTAAATTCAGATATACCTGAAGTAAAGTTTACTGACTTTTTATAATCAGAGATACCAGGATTAATTTTAAAGAAATATGAAACAACAGATTTTTTCAAATAATTAAAGGAAGTGTATACAAAAACATAATAAAAATAGAAATGAGATATTATTTAAAAATATAAAACAAATTCATTAAATTTAAAATGCTGAACAGCTTTTATTAGGTTCTATGGTAAGATTTTCTATTTTTATATCTATTTCTTCTTTCTTTACAGTTTCTGCCTATAATTCTTCTTCTATTTTGGTATATATCTATTTTTATTTTTTAGAGGATATCTTTGTATTTAATTTCCCAATACTTTATAATATTCTATTCTTAATTAAAAATAATTACTCTTTCATCCTATGCTTTAATTAATAGGATTTCACAAATTTATCTAGAAATCCTTTGGATGCACAAAAATCATTATTTTTGAATAATTCTAATGCCTTACATCTCAATTCTTATCTTGAGATCTTTTTACCTGTTTATTGAACCTTTTCTATAACCCATTCAATCAACTACTATTCAGCATAGGGATTAAGCTTTTTTCTACCACAGCCCTTTTTTCTTTCTGTACCACATTATAACCATCTTTTAAGATTTTTTATAGTTGTTCCCACTGTCTAACTTACCCTTTTAAAATCATCAAACAAAGGATTTGGTCCTAGCATTTATACAGCTTGATCTTTTTCTTGTTTTGATAATACATTGTAATGCTCTCTCCTTAATTAAGTGAAATCAATAACAATTTTGCATTCTTCTTGAATTTGTATAATGATGTTGGAAGTCTCGTCTTAGAGTTACATTAATAAACTAGGTAATATTTGGAACACTCATGAAATCAATTTGGGAAAATTATTAACATGATTATAATAATATATAAAATTTTTCATGGTTTCAAAGTTCTTTATATAATATAAATCACTCTTAAATTGTATAATTAGAAACTCAGTTTATAAATAATAAATATATTTTAACTTCTCTATTTATTTAAATTTCTTAAATCAATTATTATACAATTAAGGATATGAATGTGACTTATCGATTAAACATATAAATAATATTTTGATATATTTATTTCAATAATTTTACCATTCTATCAATAATTAAGTTGACTGATAATTATGATTATTGAAATAAACATAAACATTTAAAGAAATTAACAACTTATAAATGATTTGTTACATAAATAGATTCTCAATAAAAGAAGAAAAAAATTATAAGCAAGTTAAGATCATAGTAGTTTAACTAGTTTTCCTTATTTCCAAATACCTCTGGTTGGATCTTGCCCTTATCCTTTAAAAAATTCACCTTATCCATGTTAAAGTCCTTATTTCCATAATCCAATATATTTACGACCATCAGCAAATTGGAATATACCAAAACCATTTTTTTAATCATTAATATATTCACCTTCATAATATCTTCCATCAGGCCATGTTAATGTACCTTTTCCATTCATTTTTCCATCAACCCAATTTCCATCATATACTCTACCATCTTGCCATCTCTAGATAAATCTACTGTCAAAAATACATATATTCCTTTTCCATTAAAATCATCAAATTCAAATTCTCCTTCATAGATTTCACCTGTTATAAATGTGATTTTTCCAAATCCATGTTTTTCTCCATTTAAAAAATTACCCACATAAACTGATCCATTAGAATACCATTCCATTCCTTCTCCATTAGGTAGATCTCTCTCCCAAAATCCTAAAAATCAAGTATAAATTATACCTTCATATTTACAACCATTATTATATATGTAACTCCCTTAACCCTACATTCTATTATTATACCATTAACCTCTATATATATTACCTTCTTTACTTTTAAACTCTCCTCTACCATGTAGACAACCTTTACTGAATTCACCACAATAAAAAGATTAATCAGAAAAAGTATATTTTCCTTTACCATCTGGCATTTAATCTAACCATTCTCCAATATAAATATTTCCTCCAATTAATTTGATAGCATCCAACTTTATTCTTTTATTTAGTGTTTATATTTTAATCTTATCTCTAGGTTCTAATATTTCATGAGTTAACACACATTTAAATCTAAACGATTGCATTTTCTTTGATTAGTTTAATGAGGATCGTAGAGATTTAATTGGTGAAGATGTACTTTATTATAATGGTGTTTGTTCAATTTAATCAGATTGATTATCATCTAATGAATCTGATTCTTTTGGCTATAATTTTGCACTATACTCCCTTCCAAAATGAGATAGACTCTTTCTTTTGATATGGTTGTCAATCATAGGCAGTAAATTTCTAACTTCTTAAGGATCTACTCTTGGTGAATAAGAGATTGTCCGATGTTCGATTAAACAGTCATCAGTTGAATTACTTCTCTTTTAATTCATTGATCGTTTCTTAGCCAATTCTTGTCTAGTATTCAAACATATATAATTACTTAAATCTCTATCTACAAATGTAAGCACGATAAGCTGTCTAAATTTTTATCACCATTTAATGATTGTGCTGCAATAAAGTAACAATATTGTTCTATATTGTTACTTATTACAACGGTTCTTGTCTTTACACACATTAATTGCATGAACCCATATTAATATAATTTATTATAACTAATTAATTTACATCCTTAGCGTACACTTTTATCTTATTTAAATGTTATATCAATTTTCACTTTAATTTATTTAATATCTTTCATATTATAATTGTATTATTACTTAATATTAATGAAACGATCATTAAATCGTTTTAATTAATCAAATCAAACTTTATCCCAATTAATACACAAAATAAGCTTCCAAATTTTTATTTTCAAATTACTACTCTAAATATCTTTATTTTATAATCAAACATTTTCCAATATACTTAATCTCTATAATTATCATTAATAATAATATGATTCCATTAAACTCTAAGTTATTATTCTTGAATATTAATAAAAAGATTAAATAGTATGTTGCTGGAAATTATTAACAAAAGAGATTTAAATTAATAATAATTAAAATTAATGTAACAGGAAAGCATATATAATTTAATTCCTAAAGAATATGTACCTCCATCCAAAGAACCAATGTATAGATCTGCATATCCAAATGGTTTAGTACCTACTGCAAGCACCTTCAATAATCATACCACAAGTCGACCTAAAGTTAATATATATATTTCTATTTAAGGTCAATAATATTAATGGTGATTTCGAATTAGTCAAAGGACCTCATACTCATAAAGGATAATCTAATTCTCTAGGAAAAATTAAAGGTAATTTAAATTTTCTATAAGGATCATACAAACCTGATGCTACATTGTTTAGAATGAAGAATACTGGTACAATGGGATCTAATTAATTACCTGAAAGTAATCCATTATATTAAAGTAGTTTAATCATTCAAGTATCCATAATCATGTAAAGCAGCAGTTCCAAAAAAAGATGAAAAACCAATACATGGACTTAAATCAAATAAGAATTTTATTGTTACAAATGCAGTTGAAAATATCCTTTCAGCCCCTAAATAAGTTACAGAAGAGAAGGACTGGACTGAAAAAAAAGATTATGGAAAAGTACCAGATTATTTAACTAAAATCTAAAGCAGTATCAATAATGAATATGAAATCATTCGAAATATGCATATGAATGAAGCAGATGAGAGAGACAAATAAAAATATTTAATGACTCTTGAAGAAGTAGAGCGTTTAAAGTTAGGATTGAAAAAGAAATGGGAATCTGTAAATAAAGAGTATTAAACTATTACACATATAAGAATGATAGACACTGTAGGATTAAAAAGAAAGTATATATTAAATTCTATTTTATTAGAAAGGAGTAATGTGAGAAAGAATTAGCTTTGTTAGAGAAAGATATAGAAAAATTAAATAAAAACTATGTTTTTATAGACACATAGAAATGATTATTTTTTTATATAAATATACATATAAGTAATCTATTTCATATTTTATTAATTTATGTATTAAATATTCTAAATCAATTGTTTTATTAATGATAACTGTCTAATGAAATGTAATTATGATATTGAAATGTTTAAGTTATTGATGGAAATGGAAATGATGGCAATCTTGAATTTAATTTGAATAAATTCAAGCCTGATTATGTGGGATCTAAAAAATTAAAGATATAGGATTAAAAAGAAAAAATATTAAATCTGTAATAGGAAAATAGAAGGAAGAAGCTGCAATAGAGAAAAAAGAAGAAGATAAAAAAAATTATTTGCTAAATTATCATAAACGTAGAAGCCTACTTTAGTAAAAGATAAAAGTTAGATGAAATTGTAAAGAAAATTAATAATCCAATAATCTCTTGTTTGATAAAGATAATTTTTGATTATTCTTTGTCTTAAATTCATAATGAAAATAATTCATAATTGTGAATATTAAGAATTTTACTTGTTTATTTAAGATCTATAAACTTATATTATTATTATTATTTAATTATTATTATCTAAAATTATATTATTTAAGAAAGGATTTTTTATTAATAAAAAAATAAAAACGAAACAAATATTTGGTTCTAATTTTCTTCTATATTTGTTTTTTTAAAAAGCTACTTTTGAATTATAAACTCTAATTACATATTTATAAATAATATTAGAAAACTGAAATATGAAAATAGAGAAATGAAGTTTTTTATTCTTATTTTTTATTAGGTATTATAAATACAATAATAATCAAAAATTTAGTATCAAAATAATTTTTATTCAGATTAAAATTGAGCATAATCGAATGATTCAAGCTAAATAAAAAATTCAAAAGAGAGTTCAAAAATATTCTTACTTCCTTAATGACATCTTAGGAGAAGGTTATTCATCATCAGTTTATAAGGGTATTAATATTTATACCAATCAAATCGTTGCTATAAAGGTTATAAATTTTTCCACCTTAACTACTCCTATTTCTCAAACCCTTTTGAAAAATGAGATCACTATTTTAAAACAATTAGATCATGAGAATTTAATGAAAGTTTACGAGATTTTCGAGACTAAAAATAACACTTACATAATATGTGAATATTGTAATGAAGGTGATCTAGCTAATATATTAGAAAAAACCAATTTTACCTAAACAGAAATTATTAATATTTTTCTTCAAGTAGCTAAAGGTGTAAAAGCTCTACATGATTAAAGTAAATCCTAATTCATTTATAATTTTTAGAAATTATCCATAGAGATATAAAACCAGCCAATATATTGATATCTAATGGAATTTACAAGCTTTCTGATTTTGGTTTTGCCATTGTTGAAAATGATTTTGAGAGTATAATAAAAAGATTTAGCGTTGGAACTCCAGTTTATATGGCACCTGAAACAGTTCAGTCAAATTCTTATTCTGAAAAATCAGATATCTGGTCATTGGGTATAGTTCTTTACTTAATGATATACAAGGAAATACCTTATAATCTTAAAAAGGATGGAGATCTATATGGAAAATAATAGTAAATACATTCTAAAATTATGAATGACAAATCATTAATGAAAAAAATCTAGAATGTTCTAATAGGTATGTTAGAGTTGGATCCATAAAAAAGAATTAGTATAGATGGAATACTGTTAATTTTAAATCAACAGAAAAAATTGAAATGCCAAAATTCTCATTAGAATATACCATGTAAAGTCTTACGTAGAGTAAGTGGATATGATTAAATTTTAAATGATGGTTCTGATAATTATAATAATGGAAATTCACAAAAAATATTGAAAACATTGCCAGATGAATTGGATTGTATAGATGAGAAAACGGAACCAATATCATTTCATAATATTCATTAATAACCTACATTTGAATTTAATAGTCTATAATAAAATCAATTGTCTAATAATGAATGTTAAGAGACTAAACTTGATTCATCACCAATATAAACTAAAGATAAATAAAAAAAGTAAATTAGAATAAATATTCCAACAATTTAGTCAACTTATATCAAAAAGTTGAATTCTAATTAAAATTAATTACCATCTGAACATAGTGATACAAACTAACATAGTAATCCTAATAGTACTAATGATACAATCAAAAATATTCAGTTTTCAAATTGTTAATCATAAAATCAAATCAATTCTAATTCACCATTATTTGCACCTAAAACAAATGAAACACTTACAAGCAGAGATTAAGGAATTTCTCCTATAAATATTAATTAATCACTTAGAAATTTAATTGTTTCTCCATTAAGATAAAGAAAGGGTCCTACAACTTGTTCATTATCAGATTTCAAGAATTTTTAATTAAAATCAAATTAATTATAATAAAAAAGAAGTGATTTTATAAAATAAAGAGCTAAGACCGATTTATCTCTTAATAAGTTTACTGATATAGAAAAGAAGAAATAAGAAAATGAAAAAGAAAAAGAAATTCCTGCCATTGAATCATTGGCTGCTACTATTAGACCAACATATAGATTTTTAATATTTTTAAATTCAGTTTTAAAAAAGTTTGACTCAATAAATACAGAGGATAAATAGAAATGCTATTTCCTATTAAGAAAATTATTAGCAGTAAAAGCTTGTGCAATAAAAAGTTATTGTCCAAATCAAATTTAAGAAGAATTATAACGTTGGATTGATAGTTTTGAATAATATTTTGAAAAAGTTAGACCTGTGTTTTATAATCATCATGATAGAAAGTTTAGTCAATATTTTAATAATAATTTGGATTAATTTACCAAAGGATTTTCATAATAATTATATAATTATCTATAAATAGTAAATTAGTAGTTATTATTAAAAGATCTATTAATAATTTAAGATGTAATCAATGAAAACCTTAAATAATTCAATGATCCTATATTATTTGCTAGAAGATGGGAAAATGATCAATAATGAGTTTTTCTTAGTGTATAGTTTTTTAATAAATTTATATAAAATGAATATAATTCTATCAATTATGAATAAAGGAGATTTTATTTAATTTTATTCTCCATTAATTAAATTAATTAAAATTCTTTATAATATTAAATCAACTAAAATCTCTATCTGGGAAAATATGTGGTGCAATCAAAGTCCAAATGTAGAGTAAAGCAGCTAACCAAGATGTGACCATTTTGACCTATAAAGTATAATAATTGATTACCCAATAAGCTAATTTGTTTGGTTAATATGCTTCAAAAGAATTCTCATTAAAATTTGGTTCACTCCAATTTGTCAATAATATCATCATATAAATAATAGTGATAAACATAATAAAATGAAACATTAAATATTAATTTGTAGTGTAAGGTAACATTTCTGCTTATTTTACTAATTCTTTGGCTTCTTCTAGTTTTTATTATTATTATTATTATTATAATAATTATTATTCTTCATCTTAATTTGCTTCTCTTTATTGATTTTCTAATTTCTCATCTTTAGATTCTAATTATACAAGATTAATTGAAGATGAATTTGATGTTCCAAAAGTTAGATAAAGGAGTGAAACAATAGTTAATAATATGCCAACAACAATTTCTATTATCCTGGTTCCTTCTGATTTAGATAATGAATTGCATTAACTTTCAGGCCATGAAGATTAAGCTTAATAAGCTTGAAATACTATATATATAGCCATGGCTCCTGATGTAAGTAAGGATCCTTATGGATTCCATCCTAATAATTAAACACCAGTAGCTCCTACAATTAAAATGATTGTAAAAATGTTCATAAAAATATTTGTCCCACATCCAGAAAACCAGATAAAATTAAAAATATTTAATGTTAAGGCTCCTCCATATAAAATTGCTGTTGTGATGATTAATATATATTTCATATATTCTCCTCCATTATCATATATGCTAATCCAACTTTGACCCCATAAATAAAATACATCAATCAACATAATAATTTAAAAAACCATAAAGAGTCCACTTATAACAATTGCAAAATACACATATCCTTTGAAAAATGAATTATGAATGAATAAAGTTCCAAAGAAAAATATTGCAATGAACCTAAATTAATATAAGAAATACAAAAATTTGAGAGGCCATAAACTTTCATTTGCAATTTTGGCTATTTCTCCTCTTATCAACATAAAGATCATTAAAAATATATACATCCACATTAAAACAAAACAAATCCTATATATACTTGACACCCCTAAACATTATGAATTATCATCTGTGGGACATTATATAAATTTTAAATAGTTATCAAACAAACCTTATAAAAAATAGCAAAATATCATGGTAACAAAGATTGTTGTATAATTAAGTAATATATAAGCCAACTTAATCTATTCTTTAAAAGTTGAACCACAACAACTCTTACAACAACAGCATATTGTTTTACAACAAACCATTCCTGTACAACATAAGGCATCCATAGTAGCAGTGAGACACATTAATCTATAAAAATTATAAAATATTATATATTGTTTAAATATTCCATATTAAAGTGTATCAGAAATTGTAAAAAATAGTATTTCTTAATTTTATTAACTTTGTATTTTGAATTTTTATTATTTCTGTAAAAGTTAATCATTTTAAGAAAGATTAAAATTTAAGGTTGAAATCAATCTGATTTTGAAATACAATTTTAATAATTCTTCATAACTTTTTAATTCAAAACTAGTATTTATTTTAATCTATTTTGTTATTGACATTTATTTTGATATATTAAATCTATATAATATATTTTCAATAACACTAAAAGTAAATGGAATTAAGTAATATTATTTGTTAAATAAAATTTAGATATTAATCTTTTTAATTATATATATATATAAATAATTTTATATAAATGGGGAATTGTTTAGCTAGTCGCAAGGATCCAGTACCATTAGCTTTTGATTAAGCTGAATATTAAGCACTTAATAACTAGTTCCACTATTATTGTGAATTAAGCAGCTAGTAATTTAAAAGTATATTTAAGAACACGAGATGCAAAAGGATTGAACTAAAAATCATTTGAAGATATTTTCTGTGAAAATCCATCTTTTGGAATTAAATTATTCAAATTTTTAGAAGCATATTCTGGATCTCAGGGATTGATTAAGAAAGAACCTTTGTTTGAATTTTGTAATATACTATCTAATAAAAAGTGGAATTATTGGTGAAAGATGTCCAAACTAATATACAAACATTTAAGAACCTAGAGAGATTTGAATTAATGTCATTAATTTCATTATAAGATTCTAAATTTTTAGCAACCAAAGAGGAATTAGCATAATTGCAATTGACATATTTAGATACTATTGGAGTGATTAAAGTAATGCAATCTTATAAATAAGGATTTAATTAAAATGCATTAAATAGGTAAAAAAGCAGTATCTACTAATGAGAGATATATTAAGACTTTGGTTGATATGTTATATAGTAATAATATAAAATATTATATTAGAAAATGAAGCAGGTTCTTTATCTTGGGTTAATTTAGTAGAATTTGTTACAAAATAAATGCCAGGAACTAAAGAAACAATTAAACTCTATTTTTAGGCAAAATTTATGGGAAAATAAATTAATGTAAAAATTATAAAATAAAAATAGAATTTTATTCCTGTTGTAAATACACCATCTTATTTCTTAACTGATGAATTATGTTTCTAATTATCACTTAGTACAAATTCAGTCTTAAAAAATTGTTCATAATTAACTTTACTTTATTCCAATATTGCTCATTAGGGTGGATTTAATTAAATGGTATAGGCTATGATAAGTATTATATAATTAAATATATTATTTAGATAGTAAATTACCTACATTATTATTGGTTTAACATGAAGAAATTTATGATTAAAAAATTAAATAATAGAATTTTGGTGCTATTACTAATTTGAGATGGTATGACACTTAATAATATTTTGGAACTAAAGATGATTGTATTTTTAGTCTCTATCCATATTATAAGATATTTAAATCAAAAAAAGGAGAATATAATTATTGTTATTTAGATTCCTAAAAAGGTTTTGGATTTGGAGGCAAGAATGCTGAAGGATTCAGAATTTGGATTGATAAAAACATTGAAAATTCATATTGTAATCAATTTGATGATACCTATGAGAATGGTCCAATCGTACTTCCTTATGTTAAAAAGCTCAAAATCAAAATTATTGAAATTTGGGCTATCTAACATCCTGCTGATGATTTAGATGATAATACAGAAGTCATAGTAGACTTAAAAGATCCTCTCCTTTAATAACCTGGTGAAGTATAATTTCCAGATTCTAATGCAGATTATTATTGGGTTAGTTAGGATTAAAAAATTGATGAAAAGAATTCAGGATATTATTGGGAAGTTTAAGATGGGACAAAATGATTAATAATAATAATCATATTAATAATACATTTTGATATATATTTAATTATAGACTATATATTCCAAAAAGAATATTAAGATAATAAATATTAAAGATATTAAATTTATAAAATGATTACCATTTAATTTATTAAAATTTAAGTGATTAATTATTCTCATCAAAATTGTTGAATTAAATATTATTTAGAAACTAGATTCTAAAACATAATTATAATTGAATTACAAATTAACCAATCAAATTTTAAAGAATAAAATAAATCAAAATATATAAAATATGATAAAATTATTCTATAAAAGTACTTATTATAATATAATAGCATTCAAAATTAAAAATTATCATTACAATAAGAATAAATTTCCTTTCATTTATTGCAATCGAGTAAAGAGAGTTCATAAACAATATTTTAAGTAGTTGTTTATAATGAATTTACCAATGTGCTGCTTTCATCATATAGATCCTTTTAAATTTAGTTCCAATGATCATCAGCTTAATTTAATTCTTCTAAAATATTAGCTAAGTTAGTATTTTCAGATTCAAATTATTGACACTTCTTTATAGAATTCACAAGTTTTTCTACAGGGTATGTTTTAAATTCTGCCATAGGTAATTTTAAAACTTTCTCAGCTTAGTGAAGTCGATATTTAAGATCTGATACTTCATAATGTTGCTTTTCATTAATAAGTTACTCTAGAGAATCCAATGCCATACGAGTTGGTTTATTTATTTCAATCTAATTAAGGTATATGTTCTTAACTTCATTAATACATAAAATTAATTGTTTTGCTTTTGTTTATTACAGTTTTTTTTCTAAGTAATTGATTTGTTCAAGTAATGCTTTTTTTTCTTATTAATGAATTTTATCTATTTCATCTATGATTTTCATCAACTATGCGTTTGAAAATTCAACTTAAACAGATGCATCTTGTATATTTTTTGTTTAATAAGGGTTTGTTTTTGTTGAAGTTAATTCATTCTAATATTATTCAGATGAATTATGATTTATTTGATTAATCATAAATTTTATTATATTTTAGAAATGCAAATTAGAATAAAGTCAAGTACATACTTGAAATAAATTGTATATTTACAATATTAAAATTGAAATACAATATTTTAAGTGTTTGTTTCAATTATACAAACATATAATGATAACATATTAGTATTGCATATGATAAAACTTTAAAGAAATTTAATAAAATTAATAGATAATAATACAAAAGGAAGGACATATGATAAAATAAATTGATTCATTATTATCTAAAAATAATTTTATTTGAATTTTCTTTAATCCTTATCAGATATCATCATTCATCATAATATTTAATATTATCCAAATATTTCATCTACTTTATTATCAAATTATCTATATAGTTTAAATTATTTATTGAAAATACTTTTAATTCTATTGTTTTCAAAAATACAGATTAATAAATAATAATATATCTAAGAGTATAAAAATTGTAATCTAATGATAAAAAGGAAAGCAATAATTATTGTTTATTATTTTAATAAAATAAAACATTTATTAAAGAAGGATGAAATCCCATTTGAAAATGGATGTTATTAAAAGGAAAAACAATTTATTATAAATGTAAAATATATTAAATATTAATGCAAATTTGAATATTTTAAAATAAGAAAATGGAGAAATAATCTGTTTGAATTAAAGATTTATATAAAGTTGATAATAAAATTCTTTTGTAATTGATATTTCCTGTGAAATAAACTTATATGTTTCTTACTTTTTAAATACTTAATTTATAAGGTCGAATATGTTCAATATAAGATTAATTCATAATAATTGAAATTATAGAAATTAAAACATGGGTGCAACTTGTTGTAAATCAAATTTACAGACCTAAGATGGTAATACTTATATATATAATTTGTTATAGAACTATCTGTGCAATCAGCAGCTTTTGGTGATAATGAATAAAGTTCTTAGAAAAGAGTTGTTAAACAAACAACTGCCAATAAACGTCAAGCATATACACCAGCATAGACTTTTGGTTTGGGATTGAAATAAAACCTATCTGAGGAAGGGAAAGAAGTTTATGATGAGCCAAAGAAGGTTTCTATGGTAGTGTCAAAAGAGTTAGAATAATTATTAGAGCGATAAAATTCAGATACAGATAGAAAGAAAATATTAGAATAGTAATCAGCATAAAGTATAATATATAGCGATTATATTAGAAAAAGAACATAAATTAAATGTCAATATAGACATTTTTGTATAATTGAAAAAGGGTTAAATATCTGATCATTATATTACAGGATAAGTTCTAGGGGAAGGAGCATTTGGAAAAGTATGGAAAGTTACACATAAAAAATCAAAATTGGATAGAGCAATGAAACAACTAAAAAAAAGTTCAATTTTAAAAGAAGATAAAGAGAAATTGTTTTCAGAAATGAATATATTAAAGAACTTAGACCATCCAAATATTGTAAAATTGTATGAATTATTCGAAGATGATAAAAATTACTATTTGGTTACGGAGTAAGTACTAAATTGATTGAGGATAGGTATTGTTCTGGTGGAGAATTATTTGATCGTATTAAGAAAATGAACTTTTTTAGTGAAAAAAAAGCAGCAGAATTAATGAGATAAATACTAAGTGCAGTTTGGTATTGTCATAATCAAAAGATTGTACATAGAGATTTAAAACCAGAAAATTTATTATTTGTATCAGATTCACCAGATGCTGATTTAAAAGTTATAGATTTTGGAACATCTCGTAAATTTGAAACAGGAAAAAGAATGACAAAAAGATTAGGAACTCCATATTATATTGCTCCAGAAGTTTTGTTAGAAAATTATAATGAAAAATGTGATGTTTGGTCTTGTGGCATTATTCTTTATATCTTATTATGTGGTTATCCACCATTTTCAGGTAGAAGTGAATCAGATATTTTGAAAAGAGTAAAAGCAGCATAATTAAAATTTGATCCTGAAGATTGGGCTCATATTAGTGAAGATGCTTAAAATCTTATTAAGAATATGTTGAATCCTAATCCAGCCAAAAGAATAAGTTCTGAATAAGCATATAATGATAAATGGATTTAAAATAATGCACCTTCAAATTAAGTCAATTAAAAAGCTTTATAAAATTTATAATAGTTTCATGCAAAGAGTAAATTTAAGTAGGCAGTTTTGACTTTTATGGCTACTTAAATTATAACTCAATAAGAGTAGGATGAATTAAATAAAACATTTTAAGCTATAGATAAGAATGGAGATGGGAAACTATCAAGATAAGAATTAATAGATGGTTATACTTTAGTTACTAATAATAAAGAATTAGCTATTTAATAGGTTGATAGAATAATGGAATTAGTGGACATTAATAGATCCGGAGAAGTAGATTTTACAGGTAATTATTGATTAGTATATATATTTAATAGAATTTTTAATAGCAGCAATGAATTAAGAAAAGTTTTTATCTGTTCAAAAAATGGAATAAGCATTTAAAATAATAGATTTAGATGGGGACAATTATATATCAAAAGCAGAATTATAAAATGTTATGGGTGATGTTGATGATGAGGTATTTAGATGTAATTTAATGAGATTTGGATATAAATATTAAAGGAATGTGATAGTGATAATGATGGTAAAATATCATTGGAAGAATTTTCATCCTTATTGCAATCTAAAGTTTTATGATTTGTAGACATTGCTTAATATTAATTTTTATTATTATATTTATTATAATGATAATGCATTTCATTTTCTCTTTCTTGGTTCAGGAACTGTCGGATTGAGATCAGCCAATTTTTATTTGATATAAATCTATCTTAATGATTCAGCATTCTCATAAGGTGATGATCTTTCAGGACATTCCAAAAAGAACCAAAGAATCTTAAATAAATTTAATTCATACATTTTCCACTTTGCATACTCTTTTTGGAAGATCATCTTTCACACTCTTTTCTTTGAGGCAAGAGACAAAGTTTTTCTCTAACCAATTACATTCATTTCTATTGGATTAGTATATTAATATTACACATCATTAAGTGGTGGACGATATTTGACTTCCATGATATTTATATTAATATTAATTAAAGTCAATCAAATTAACATAAAAACTCTAATTCTCTATACCTTAAACTCTTTTCTATTGCTCTATTATATGCCGACTCTTCAGTTTTTAATCTATTTGACTTCAGATAACTTGTTTTTGTTTGTCTTTTGGATGGAGTAACATTTAGTAAATTATTAATTTGCTAATGATTTGCAATTTATAATGTGAATTTTTTATAGTATTATTATGGAACCAAAGATTGTTTGATTTATATAATCCCTATTTATTCACTTAACTCTTTTAATACTATTGAATATTTTGGAGGTGTATATTTATATTCTTCCAATTTCTATATATTACCATATAACTTCCCAAAGTTTCCTGCAAATTTGGTGTCATCTTATAATTAATTAATAGAAAGGGCAGAGAACACCTTTAACCAAGATTGTTATCAATTGAAGGAGACATTGATTGTATTCATTATCAAGTGCATGAGTACTAAAACCACTATATACAGACATGTTAAATTAATTAATTAAATCACAAATTCAGGAAAGAAGCATGGATGAAGTTATTTCTGTATATTAGACTCATTCTTCTACCTGCCTCATAAGGATTCAGTGTCAATAATTACCTTATATAGGGTATCTTCAACTCAACTTAAATTATGTCTAATTTTCTAATTATTTGATTTAAGCTACTATAGATGCAAATATGAAACACATCATTATTGAAATATATAGCCATAAATAACATTTTATGCTTCATAAAAGCACCCTTATAAAGTAATTGATATTTTATTAATTAACTATCATTATTTTTGTTTAATTTTAGTATTTCTTAATTACTTGGCAATATTTTATATTTCAAATAATTCTCCATTATTTAATTGCATTATTTTTAAATTTATACTTATTTTCCTCTTATATTTAAAGGGATATCTATAGTTTTGCAATTATCATACTCATATATTCTCAATCGTATAGGTTACCAACGAAATGATTACTAGATTTCTTGACATGGAATATAACATAAAAAATTGCATGTTCTATCATTTTAATAAACTAATTCATTCAATGTTGTTTTAAAAGTATTTAAACATATTTAATTTTTATTGATACTCATCTATTTTAAGATCTCTAACCATATCTTTTTCTCAAATATGCTTTTCTACTTTCTTAACAATAATATATCAAATAACCAACATTCTTTATTCAAATTTTCTTCAAAAGAATTTTCTTAAACATTATTCAATTATAAAGTAGATTATCTCATTATATTATTAATACTTGATAGACTTGATGTTGCTGATCTCTTGATACTTTTTTTAGTATCTTTTATTTATTGTATATAAATTTGAGTTCTATTTCTAAATGATTCAGGGGCTTTTATTATTAATGAATAAATCTTTGAAATTTCATTAAATTTCCAATTCCTAAAAAACTATTCCATCACTTCTTTAGGTTATTCTGGAAATATAGAATCTAAAAAATATTTATTCATTATTAAAAAATCTGATCTATGTATTGTATAATAAAATCTTCTGCAATTACTCTAATTATAAAAATATACCTGAAAATAATTTTTTATTAAAGTTACTGTTATAATAAAATAATTTTTATCAATTTTCCTAATTTATTTATATATCACTCTTGAGTAAGATTTTGATCCAATTAAGATATTATTATCACAAAATTAATTTTCTAATATATATTATTTACGAATTTGATTTTGAGTTATAGGCACTAATTATAATCTTGAATATGTTAAAGTTGTTTTTAAAATGAAATATTTACATAATTAATTCATTGTTCTAATGATATCTTCATCAAAAACTTTATAAAGAAATATATGTATTTTACTTTTATTTCCTACAGGCATGATTTTAATTAATAACATTTCTTAAAATAATGTTCCAGTTACAAAAACATATCCTATATCTTCAATTTTACTTTGAATAAAATACTATTTCGTGTTAACTAATTTATCTTAAATTAACAAAAATCTAATATCTTTAGATATTGATTATCTGCTATCATTTTATTATAACTTCCATCCTGTTAGTGTTTTCTTCATCATTGTTTTATAACTAAATAAATATTCTCTCATTTTTCCATCAATCTAAGAAATATGAAACCATTTTTCAGTTTATTAAGAATTTAAACATATTATATGTTTTCTATTATTATTTCTATAGATGAATAATTAGGCTCTTGCAGAATTGTCTCTAATATTTTAATGTAATTTGTTAACATCTGACTAAATTTACAATCTAACCTTTATGAATTTGTAATTATATTAGGTCTATTTAACTAAAAAAAGAGAATTAAAATGCGGAAATAATGTAATGTCCTTACCTGTAATTGTATTTTCATTTGTTCTTGCGATATGCTTGTTCATATCTTCATGAGATAAAATCAATCTAATAGGAAATTTAGGCTTTCTAAGTTGCTCAGGTTCTGCTAACATTAGTTTTCCATCTATATGTTTTAATAGTTTACAATTTCTTATATGAACATTATAGTATACATATGAATTACCAATAATTACTCCAAGTAGGAAGATAATATCTATCAATGGATCTCTTTTATGTTCTTCTATGAGATCTAGGCTATCATCATTCTGACTTTAGCTATCTTCAGACATTTCATTTAACTCTTCTTCTATAAAATCAATAGATTCTTTAGCAAAATAAAGTTACTTATTGTATCTAAATAACTTTAAGTTTTTTTTGATAGATGAATCATCAGTTTCGTCTTTTTTTAATTAAATCTTACAATTAATAATTTATAATTTTGATTATAAAATTTCTTGTAACTTAATTATATCTATAATATATCCAGTTCTACCAACAGAATAATTAATTAGATCCTTCAATTATATATCTAATTCATCTTCCCATTTGTCTTTACAAAAAATTTATTCTAATTTTAATTTATTAGTAAGAGTTAAAAAGTAGAATTATTTTTCAATTTTGATGATTTAAGTTAAAATTAAGTAATTGTCAGAATGTATAGGTTTATATAGTAATTTATTGGATTTTTCATTAAGAAATTCTTCTTTAAAGTAATAATGAGATTCAATTAAGTATTTTTATGGTATTGGATTTGGAGTAGGAAAATAATTAATAGGAGGTACATTTAATTTGAATTCAGGAAAAAATCTTTTTAGATAATCTTGAGTTTCAAGTGAAAATATTTCAGTCAATTCTGCTTAAACATCATATTATTATTAATAAGAAATTCTAGGATTTGGTTTTAATGATTATTATTATCTAAATTTAGAATTAGGAGTATCATTAGAATTCTATCTAGATAGTTTTTCATTATCCTTAATATAGTCAATTTGTTTAATACTTTTAATTGGGGATACAGTTCTATTATCTTCAAATTATGGTGTATTATTATCATTTATATAAGTTTATTAACTATCATCAGCTATGAAAAGATGTTTATCTTTAATTCTTTTACGATATCTTTTTGCTAATTCTTTTGATTATTTTTACTCTTTATATTATAAAGATATATCTCTATAGTAAAAATATGATTTCATTCTCTAAATCTTTTATTAATAAATTTAATTATTGTATTTTTAAATAGAGTTTTAAAGATCTTAAGTTTCTGATTTAAACTTAAATCCATTTATAGTTTTAACATAACTCTTTCTTTTTATAAGAAATAAGATCTTTGATAATAAATCTTAATAATAATCTATTTTTTATGTATCATGTCCTTTAATATTTTCTTTATTAATTACTACATATAGAGTATATTATCGATGTTATTCTTTCCATTCATTTAATAAATTTTCTTAGATAAAGTATATATTAGTTAATTAATTGAATAATTCCAACATATTATCATAATTTGAAATTTCTTTGTAATGTTATGCTAAAGAATCAATTATAAATCTAACTTAAAATTTTCTAATGTTATTAGATAATTCTATTGATGCTATCACTTAAAGTGTTGAAGTTTTCTTTTAATTTGATAACATTGCTTAAATTAATTCAACACTTAATTGTTGATATAATTTTTTACCTTATGTTTTCTAAAATATTTATCCTCTAAATTTTGGATTCTATAATATCCATTTAGAAGTTTCATGATCAGTAAATAATTTATTATAAAAATGAATAGAATACCAATCTAATTAATTATCAGGAGTTATTAATTTATGTATAATCTTACTAGCTTCATTTTCTAATATTTTTTTTTCAACAATCTCCAAGATCTCAAATCCATATGTGCTTGATCTAGTCATATTTTTATTATGTGGATTTAATCTTCCTGGAGAAATGACATTTTATTTTGATTCAATTTCATTTCTCTTTTTTCTGGAATAATATACATTATGTTTCATTTTAGCTTTGATTCTATCAACAGCTTCTAATAATACTTCCATTGAATGAGTTTCTAAATATTTTGCAATAATTGGATCTGAATGTGTCATAACTTTTATAGGTTCTTCTTCAAATGAATATTTTCTATTATCTTCTTATTATTATTTAATATTTTCATCATCATTTTCACTAGTTAAATTAATACCACTACCAACTAATCTAATATTACTTAATGTAGGTTAAATTTCATTTGTTGTTATTTTCTTTTAAGAACTTCTCTCAATCTTTTAATTACTAGGATTACTAGGAAACTTTTTACTGTCTACCTTATAAGCAATATTATTTTTTGATGGTTCTCTTATTTATGGTCTTTATGAATGAGATGGAGGGATTAATTAAATTAAATAATTGGATGAGAATTATTTTGTATTTCTTTATTTTGTAGCATTCACTATTTCATATTTCTTTACTTCTTCATAATGTGGTCTATTAATTATAAGATCATTAATTCTATCTTAAGGTTAAGCAATTTCTAATTATTTTATTAAACTTTATTCTAAAGATGGAACTCTATTTTAAATTTTACTATTATTTTTCTTAGAAACTATTGATTAACATCTAGTTGGACTTGTTATTTTTGTAGTTCCTTATGAACTCAAAGGTCTTTTCATAGTATTCTTTATGATAAATAGTTGTTAAAATTACTATTCATTAAATTTAGGTGGAGCTCTCTAACTAATAATAGGTTTCTCAATTTTTGTCTTATCAATCTTTTTTGCTAATTTTGGTGCTCTAGCAGAATCTACATTTATTATATAATTATTAATGTAAGTATTTTTTGATCGAAAAGATAAAATTTTCTTTTCTTCTCTCTAAGTAATTTATATTGGTTGTATATTATCATCCTCCTCTTCATCTTGACTTTAAATCTCTAAATTGACTGAAATTTTATCACTTAATTATTCATACTATTTTTTATATTCTTATGTTCTCTTATCATGAAAACCAAGCAGCTCTTCACATAAATGATAAGATTAAAAGAAAAGTTATGTTGCCTCTCTATCCTTATTTTATTTCAAATATATCTTTGCTTAAAATGATAAGGCTTATAATAAAATTTGTTGAAACTTATTAGGGAATTCTTTATATAAATAAAAACTAAGTCCTATCTCCTCCATCAAATTTAACAATTATTCATTCAATGGAATAACATTATCTCTTTTACATAATCTACCATTTTCAATTACATGATTAAGAATTTGAATTTAAATCATTATTATATTCCTTTGATTCACCTTTGTTAACGGAATTAATTTCATCAACAAATTGTATGCCTAATTATAATTCTTTGTGAATTCAAAGTACTCTGCATATAACATAAATGACTAATATTTTATAATTAAGTATTCTTCCATATTTAACAAATTTGCTAATTCAACAGCTCTTTAGAGATACTTTTCTCCAGGAAGCTTTTAAGATATCAAGTATTTGCCTGTTTGGTTAAGAATTTCAATAAGCTTTACACGTGTTTCTTAAGTCTTAGAAGAATGCTCTCCAAATTCTGAAAGGGCTTCTAAATAAGATCTCTCTAGTTGAAGAAGTGATACTTTCATGTAAATTAATTTATTTTTATTATAAAAATCAACGCTATATTCTATAAACTATTCATTTTTTTTTAATTTTAATATATCAACAATATAACATATAAAACTTAGAGAAATAACTTAATCTCAAGAAAGCGATATAAAATATTTCACTTATTAAATAATCAAAAAACTCTTACAATTTCTGATATCAATATCAAATAACTTTATTTTTAGCTCAACTTTTTATAATTATATATTTATCTTATGTATCAAAATAAATTGAATTTAATACTTAATTATATAAATCATTTTTCATTTTTGAATTATAAATATGATAAAAAATTGTTGTTTGATTTTTCTAGTGATTTTACTATTAATTAATTCAAAATGCTCTAATTATTTTATATTATTTCATAAATTAATAAGTAAATTAAATAATTAATTAAAAATAAAATAGAATAATACACAATCTTAGATTTATTAACTATGAACTTAAAACAAATACATTTATCTCTTCTTAATGAATTATAGATCATATAACAAATATTTAAAATATAGAGTTACTTATATATTATTTTAAATAATCATTTTACTTTATTTTTAATTTCAAGAATTGTTTCATACTCTTCTTATGAAACAATTTTAGCATTTTTTGGAAAGTAAAATAATTATGATTCTTGTTCTATTAATCGTTCTGCTTCTAATTTAATTCTATTCATTTTATCACTAAATAATTTTTCAATTCATACCCATAAAACATATCATATTAATATGCACAAACAAATCCTAAGGGAATTAAGACTACTACAGGTAAAGGATTCTAAATAAATTAAAAAAGTATACTTTCTTTTTTATTGCTCCTATAATACAAAATGGAAAGATCAAAGAATAAAATGAGGCATACCAATGAAAAAATTCCTTACCTGAGGCAAATTAAATAGCTAATTATGTTTATCTTTATTTGAGCATAAATTCTAATTGTTTTTTTTGCATTTCTTTTTACATTTCTTTTTAGTTTTCTTTCATACTATTTGATATATTTTATCCCATTATTAATATAAAAATTGATAAAATTAATAATAGAATTTTAATTATATAATAGTAAATTAGATTTCTTGAATTCTTATTTATATAAAATTCAAAAATATAAAATTTTAGAATTCAAAACACTATTCCACGAGTAAGATTAACAATAATACAACTTATATTATCTGATTATCTTCTATAAGTGACATTATATTAATATGCTCTTAATACAACTTATTATGCAGCATCTTAAGGATCTTAAAATCCAATCTATTATTCTTTATACATATTTCTAACAAATTCAATTACTCTTTGACTAGGTGATATTTATTAAAAATTCTATTCTGGTTACTCTGCATTTCCAAATCCATCTATAATACCATCACTACATAATAATATAAATTCATCTGTTCTATAATCAATTTTAGTAACTCTAACATCTGGTTTTGGTGTAATAACATTTTTTTTAAATTTCTTTTTTTCACTAAAATCACCAAATGCTCTAGAAACAGCAAGATTTCCAAGTCTACCTCCAATTATTTCACCACCACCTTTTCTTTTTATTCTTGCTTATTCAGCAGGAATATTAGGTTTATGATCTTCTGTTAAATTAATAGCTTCACCTTATCTTGATAATATTGCTCTAGAATCACCACAATTAATACTAACAATATAATCACCTATAATCATTACTACAACAGCTACACATCCAGAATCATTTGCAGCATTTGCTTAAACAACATCAGTTAAAAAATCACTATCAGTTTCTTTAAATGCTGCCCTAATATTTTCAAATAGAAAAGCTAAAAATTTATTTTGATGATCAAATTCTTTTTATTCTTAATTAAAATATTCTCTTATATTATCCATAAGATTTTATGACATATAATTAACACAAGAATTTCCATTATGACCATCAAATATAACATAACATGATACTGGAACTCTACTACTTACTTATAAATCTTATATAATTGTATAATTATCTTCTTATGTTCTTTTAGTTCCAAGATCTTAGAAATAACCATAATTAAATCTTTATACTAATAATTCTATCTTATTCAATTTTATAACATCATCAGGTTAAATCAATCTAGTTTCTTCTTTATTTTATTTATAAAATGTATTATAAGTATCAGTTTTTGAACCCCAAATCCAATACTTTCCTTAAATGAATTTAATTAATAATTCAAAATCAGGATTTTCTTCTAAATCATCAATTTCTTATTTCTTAAGTAAAATATCAGGTGGTTTTTAATATCTTTGTGTTTTTGAACTAATCTTAGCACCTGTCCAACCAAATTATAAAACTATAGTATTTTTTTATTTGTCTAATAAATTAATTTTAAATGCATCATAATTTTAGAGTATTATATCATCTATTTGATTATAAGCTTCTCTTAATTTTATCAATTAATCTTAAGTAGCACTATAAGATTACACTGAACTTATTAATTGATCTATCTTATTTTATTTTAGTTATTTTAAGTTATTAATATTATTTCCAAAGAAAAAGTGCTTTAATCCTTAAAGATCATACATAGAAAGCCATTCTAGAATTTCATTAAATCCTTCTTAAACAGTTTAAATGATATATATTTATTTTCCAATAGTTATTTCCATATTATTTTTTATGAGTGCTGGACAATCATAACGAATTTTTATTAAAGTTGGACCAAAACAAGTAAGATGATATCCATTTTTCTTTTATTCTTCATTATACTTATATTTAATTTTCACATGAGTTCTCTCTAATCCACAATCTTCCATTTGAAGTGTACAACTATCATCACTACCAATAGTTTCACCACTTTCAACTAAATTAAGATATATGAACATTCCTCTATACATTCCCTTAATACATCTTAATACATAATCAGTTCCATTATCTTCAATTTGAGATACACTTATATCTGATTCCATGTTTTTTGTTAAAAGTTAAGCTTTTAATTCTAATTTGTTCTTACTAACTTATTCTATTTTTTAATCTATCTCTGATTCTAATATTTGAGCCATATTAAGATAAAATAATATAATTTTTATTAAATTATATATATATAATATAACTTAGATTATCAATCATATGGTTTAAGGATAAAAAAATATATATATAATATTTTCAATCCCATTAGAGAAATTCTTCATCTTTATTTTCCAAAGTCTTAGGAGCAATTTATTAAAGTTTCGTCTTATGAGAGTCCTCAATCGAAGTATTTACTCTTTTATTATTATGATAATTATTTTCTGGAAAATCTGCATCCATTTAAACATCACTTATTTAAATTGCATTATCAAAATTGTCATTTTTATCAGAATTCATAGCTTTAGCCATATTTTATATTTCATAATATTTTTAGAAGATCATTTCAATTGTAGGACCTAAAAGCTATATTATTCTTTAGTTTTTTTTATTATTATGCTATTATTTCAATCTACTATAAGCATCATAAATTTTAATTAGTCTTTTAGGTTTATGAGATGAATTTTTCATTCTTCTTATTCTGTGTTTTTATCTCCATGAATTTAGTTATTAAAATAATTCAATTCCATTTGCTTCTTCTGTTGGTTAATGTTAATAAGATGGATTTATATTAATAATAGGTTTTGGTGTATAATTAAAAACTCTAATCTAATCTTTTTCCAAAATTATAGATTTCAATTTATCTATTTCTTAAATCTTTTACAAAAGATGAACAATATCAAGATCCTTATCTATTACAGTTTTACATTAATGGATCATCTTTCTAGTGACTTCAATTTATTCACAACAGGTACAACACAAAAATTCATAAAATAAGAAATTGATTCCTAATCTTAGATCATGTCTAGTTGTATGAAAAATTGTTATTAATCTTTGTAAGAAATTTCCCTTATAGTCTTATAATTGTTCCACATACTTTTAATAAGTTAAATTATCAATATAAGGAGCTTCTGTTTATTCTCGTTGTTAAGTTTATTAATTTGAAATAGAAGCATTTGAAAACTTTTAACTATTCCAAGCTTTCATCACCATACTTGTTTTTATGATAGATTTAGTATGATGTTTTAATTTCTTTTATAATTCAGATACTCTATTTATGGATGCTTAAATATAACTTAAAAGTTTATCATAAGAGAACTCAAATTTTCCATTTTTTTTCTTTGGAATATTAAATTAATATAAATGATTTGCTAATGATATTTTTAATCCCATCTCATTATATTATAAAGCAACCAATCCAAAAATAGTAGATATTATTTTTAACATCCCTCCAAAATATGATAAAAATGAATCAAGTGTGTCTGCCGTTTTTTTGGTTTATTCATAATCTTAACTTATTCTAAAGTTCAAGGAAAAAATTGTACTTGGTTAATCATGATATCCCTAAATTACAAATACTTAATACTCTAAATTCTCTATAATTATATAAAGAAAATGACCAAAAATCTTTTTTCTCTTCTTCTTTATATAAACTCAAAATACTATTGTCAGCTATAATTTTATTGTTTTTAAAAAATATATCTGCTTTGCTTTCTTCTTTAAGTGTTGTCTATAAGTAAAAATCAGAATTTAAATAGCGTAGAAGATAGTTGTCTGTGCTATCTCTCATATAAATAGAAGATTGAATTAAAGTTGATAATGATAACAAAATAGATTTATTTTAAGCAAGATAATCTATCTATTCCTTAGTGTAGCATTCTTCTCTATAGCAAATTGAAATCTTTAAAGAGGGATACTAAAAGAATTCAGAATTATATGTGCCTTGTAATTTTAAACTGAAATTTTTAGGAAGACATAAATAGGCTTTTAAATCAGCATATATATCTTGAAAGCCTTCATAATTAACATATTAAAAATGTTCAGCTTGACACTATTCCAATGATATTTTATTCAACACAGTTTTTATACGAGTTCCATTTGCTAATTTAGTGATTTATGTTTAAAACATTCCAATATCATAAGCTATTTTTATATCATTTGGATAATAAATAGAGAAGGGATTATCCAACTTTATGGCAAACATAAAATTAGTGATATTCATTTCTTAATAATCAGGATTCATATTTTGAAGTTATTGTACATCAATCTAAATATACAATTTCAATACTTAGAATTTATCTCTTACTAATAGCCTGATTAATCCTGTGATAAAAATATACATGAGCACTATTGTCATAACAATTGACATTAATCCTCCACAAACACTCTAGTATTGTTTTCTATTTCCAATATTGAAGTTTAAGGAGACTCCAAAGTTATCATAAGATCGTATCATTCTTTTTATATTTTTGATCAATGAGAACATAAATTTATTTTAATCAAATAATTATTGGCTCAACCTTATTTTATGAAAATCTTTATAAACTCATTTTTAAATAATCATTAGAAAATGTCATTATTAATAATCAATCAGATAAAATAGCTACTTAACCTATCAGAATTTAGTTTGTATGTTTATATTTTAAAATAATATATTATCAAAATGAAATATCAATCAATGTTTTTTTTTTGTGTAAATTTAAGCTTTTTGGTTAATATATATTTGTTAAAAGGAAAATTGGCACAAAATTCGCCAATGGTATATAAATTATAATGTAAATAGTCCAATTAAAAGGGTGTTCTTCCAAAGTACCATCTGAATTATGTTGATATTTGAAGTCCTTTAAAACCTCTTAGAAATTTGGTAATATATTTAGAAAATTCCAAATCAGTCTGAACATAATTACAATAATTAAGATCAGAATATATATTTATACCTAATACTTTTACAATTTTATACTCTTAGTCTAGAATCTTTTGGTATATCTTTTTGAGTTAATACATAAATTCTGAACAAAATTCCAACAATTATAAAAATGAATAATATGAAGCATGTTATAAAAAAGAAGAGTAAACCAGCTAATCTATATAGATTATATGAATAATATATACGTTGATTTTTTAAGTAAATAAAACACAAACATCAATATTGCCAATATAATTATAAGTATTTCTATAATAGGAAATCTTTTTAAGCAAATGTAAATGTTTTTAAGAACTGTATCATCTGTTTGTTTCATGCTTAAAAGTTAAATCCTTAAGTTCAAATTATATAAATACCAAATCAGTGATGATCGCCAGTAAGCAATATATAGTACTACGATATGAGAATATGAGAAAAAGTAGTATGAAATTGGAAATATATCTGATTCAGAATCTAGAAAAGGATATCCCACAATTTCTATCGAATATGAGATAATTTCAAAAGTTAAATTAATAAGTAATAATTTCTATATTAAGAGCATGTCTTTTTGTTCTTCTGCCCTACTTAGTTGCAAGTTTTTGATATTTACTAAATTTTTATAAACTTTTATCATTAGTAATATAGAAATAACTAAAAAACATATATAAGCTACAAGTTCAGGAATATTGTTAACATCCATCAATAAAGGTAATTTATATGTATCGGATGATTTCTTTGACATTTTTATATATTTATTAATTTTAATTATGTTTAACAAATATTTATATAAATATCAAACCATATACATTTAAGTTGAAATCATGAACATTTTATCTGTTGTAGAAGTGGAATTTATAATAATAGGTAATATTATTAATTATTTTCTAATTAGAGATTTATATTTATATAATATAAGATAAGGAATAACATAAATATTTATTTGAATGCTTCCCATATACATCATTTAAAAAGATGTTAGATAAAATAATCAAGGCGTGATTATAATAAAGGAAAATAAAAATAAAAAAGGGATTAAATAAATGATTAGGGATTTGCGAAACTTGGTGATAGTATTTTGATAAGAAATGAAAAAAATATTTATTAAACAATCATAATCATTGGGAAGGATTCTAACATATGTAAGCGATCAATCAACAACTTTAAAAAATAATGTCATAAATTTTCAAGATAAATTATGTTTTATAGTAATTTTTCTTATATAATTCTTAAATTTTTATTTTAGAAAAGTATGGTATCATAAGTGGAATAAGATATAGATGATTTAAATTTAGTAAATAAAGATAATTAGGTTTGATTGATTGATAGTATATTAAATATATAGAAATTATTGTATATTATATAATCATGCATATCAATTCATGTCTTCATCCTAATTAAGGTTATTTTGTTGTTTTATCAATTTTTAATTCTGATAGCTTAGATTTAGATTTTTAAATTAATCAATTAATTATTTATCCATTTATTTTTATGTTTAAATTTAATTTTCCTCATTTATCTTGGAAATAGATTTTTCGAATTAAATATCAGTATTTGATGAATTCACTTGTGTTAATAGATTGTTATTTATTTCTAATTCTTCTTTGTTTAATTGAAAAGATAACTAAATAAATAAAAATAGAATACTTGACCTCTGAAAATTTTAAGGAAATCTTATTAAATGTTATTCTATTCATTTTTATATGCTATACTATCCTTACATTCATTGGAGAGATGGAAAATCAGTCTATCTGGTAGTATAATATGTTAAGGATTATAAGGACAAGATATATGTAAGTATTATTGCATGTAGCAGATGAGAATCTATTCACCAACTTTATAAAGAAATAATTAATGTGCTTTTTATAATTATTTATTATTTTTTTTTCAAAACGGATATAATGAGAACGAAACATCTAGTATTGTTAGGTGTTATTCTAATGCAAAGTAGCATTTCTTTAAAAACTATTTAGTTTGCTTTGTGTAGGCATTGCATTATGACTTGACTACACTTCTGGATTAGTAAAATGAATTAGATTGCGAAAATACAGATTTTGTGTAAATGTTATAAGATTTTGAATCATGGGGAGAGATTATTGAATTATTATAAGATGGATAATTAGATTCAGAAATGAAACAACTACAAGAACTTTCAGAATTTACAAATGAAATGATCTCAGGTAATTATAAGAAATATCTTAATAGCCAATCCAAATGATTTGATGGAAGATCCCTCTTATGATGAATAATTGGAGACTTTGGATGAATAATTATAAACAATCTAGAACCAGTATAATGGACCATAAAGAAAATTTTTATTTGAGTAAAGCAGATAAATCTCTGATCAAATCAGAAGAGTGATTGAATCAAGTATGATTATAATTTAATATCAATATAGGATCATTTGAGTAAAAGAGATCTCAATTGGCAATGTTATATGGATTAATTGAATACTTACTTAAACAAATTTCTAGAGTCTAAAATCAATATTAATAGACAACATAACCACAATAAAGATAATAATAACCTTAACCTTAACCATAACCATAACCATAATAAAGAATTAAGGAATAGAGAGAAAGAGTTATTGCTATAAAAGATAAATGTGGTGATAGATATCAATAAAGGAAAGTGTCAAAGTAAAGAGTAGTCCCTGGAAATTACAGATAAAATGATCATCCAGTACCTGAAGAAGTTGGTTGTGATATTCCATTCCCATAATAAAGATAACCTAAATGCGTTGTTGGATCAGATATAATATTAACAAGTTCAATCTCTGCTGATTAACCTACTGTTGAAACAGAAGTCAAGAAATTAAAGGATGTTAATGAATATGGTTTTGGTTTTTGGATGAGATTTTTAACATTGTATCCAGAATAATTGTAAAATGGTTTAACTGACTAATCTTACTTTGTTGCTAAATTAACAAAAAATTAATAGGATGGAGATGATTAAATTGGTGATAGATTGTTAACCATATTCTAAACTTAAGAATAATATATTTTTAGTGCTTAACATGATAAACCTGAAAGAAAAGAAGCTACAGCTGCTATTGTTTTTGGAGATATTGAAGCTGTTTGGACATATGTTTATTATAGTTATTCAGCCTATCAATAATAAGCTATTGGTTTCTATAAACAATCAAACAGTCAATTAGTTAAATAAGTTACATTACCAGCATCTTAAGGAACTCCTTAATATTTGAGATTTGTTTTGGGAGGGTAATATTTTGATTTCCCAGGTTTCAATGGACAAATCAGCAGACCAGTTTTAGCTATTGGTTTGGGAACCTATTTAATTAATGAATAAGAATTCTTGCAATTCGCTATTTCATGCAATCCTTAACCATATGTTGCACCATAAAAATTAGTTCCATATTAATTTGCTAGAGAATCCACATATGTAGATATTGAAGATAACAATGCACCACCTACATAAGAATTTATTGACTTATTATTACCTGATGAATATGCAGTATAAGGTTGGTTCAAATGGGAAGAAACAGATTTGTAAGAGAATTGGCATACCATGTTCAGATTATCCAATACACCATTAAGAAAATAATAAATTTTATTAGGTGAAAGAGTATTGGCTGCTTGGTTAGGTAAACCAAAAGGAGGATAAATCCACTTTTCAACATATTCTTATGCAAATATGAAAGGATCTGGTAATCCTAATGCTCATCAATATGTCCAACATTAAGATTAACATTTACATTGGCATTTTGTATACTTTGGTTACAGCAGAGATTAAAGAAAGGCATATGCTTAAGTCTTATTCAAACATGTTCATGCTAAATCTTTAAGTTTCGTTAATGTCAATCATTTTGTATCACCAAAGCATTATTTCTATTTTGGAAGAGAGAGACAATTCCCAGTTTACAGTGGATTTATGGCCTATCTTGAAGTATTCTTCTGTAAAGGATCTTATTTAACAAATGTTAAACCAGCTTTAAGACCAGTACCAACACCACCTCCCCCTAAAAAGAGATGTGTTGAAGGACCAAATAGAATTATTAATGCAAAATATGATAAAGGTCCAGTTGTTCATGTTGAATTACATAAAGATGATTTGAAAGACACTACTTAATATGGTTATGGATTCTGGTTCAGATATACTGGTTTGGCAGGTGGATAATATGAAAATGGTAGACCAGATTGGTCATTAATTGCCCGTCTTACAAATAAGAAGGAAACACCAAAAGATATAAGAGATGGTTTATTAACTATTTTCTAAGGAAAAGTTGGTTTCTTTTATATCACTGCTAATAATAAAGCTAAGAAATTAGTAGAATTAGCTTAACCATTTGGAGATATTGAAGGAGTTTGGATTTACACTTATTTCAGTTATACTAGATATAAGGCTATTGCATTCTATTAGATTGAGAATTAAGCTCCAATTACCTTAGAAGCAAAAGTTACACATCCAAGAATGGAATAATTATTATTCTAAGTTGGTGGAAAGGATCCATAAAATAGATATTATTCATTTAATGGTTAATTCCATAGACCAGTTTTAAGATTAGGATCAGGATCATTCTTTGATACATAAGAAGAATATAATCCATTCTGTTTAAGTTGCAATCCTCAACCATAAAAGGATTGTTCAAGTAAAGGTTTGATTAGAGCAGTCTCAGCCAAGGCATCATAATTCAATGGAAATCCAGTTAATTCTGGTGATAGATTTGGAACAACCGAATAATACTCTGTTTAAGGATGGTTCAAATGGAATGGTAAGACATCTGAAAAAGATTAATTATTATTCAGATTAACATCTACTCTTGCTGGTGAAGATGCACTTAATTTTGATACACTTAGTTGTTACTTTGATACTAGAGATTAAACACTTAATTTCTATACTTATACATATACTGATTAATTAGGGTAATTTTATATAATTATATTATTAGATCTGGAAATCCTGAAGTTAGATAAATTGTTGAAGGTAAGACATTTGTCAAAGATTGGTTCCATATTTACTTTGCTTATTCAAGAAAGAGTAGATAAGCTGATGTTATTGTTGAACATTCATAAGGAAAGGGAGCTTTATCATTCAAGAATGTAAATCATTATGTTGCTCCATCACTTATTCTTTACTATGGAAAAGATTAATTGACTGATGCTTTCTAAGGATTTATTCAAGGATTGAATTTATTCGCTTGTGACATTACTTATTAACCAACTCCAAAACCAGTTGAAGATTGCACACCTATGAAAGAGTATTAAAATCTATTTATTTAATTAGTCCAATTTGTTTAGCTGGTGATTAATATGAAAATGTTTCATTAACTAATATTGATAATGTTGTTTAAGAATTAGAAAAAAGAAAGTAATTAATGTAAGACAAATAATTTGTTTTGCCAACTACTTAATGTTTCTGTTTCCCATAATAAGGAAAGAAAGTTATTCCTTAAAGATAAGAAGGTTTCCTTGAAATTTATGATGATGATGAAGAACCATAACAATAAGATGCTGTTGAAATATGAGTTTTTCATTAAAATCATAAAATTATCATTATCAATCAAAAGCTATCAATGAAACTTAATCACTCTTGAATTCCTTTGAATGAGATGGATCTTTCTTTTCTTCTTCTTAATCTTGCAAATTTATTAGTGATGCTGATTTCTTAATATCCTATTCTTAATCAAGTCTTTGAGTAAAATATTATACATTTTAATTTCCAAATATTTAATCATCATTTTGCAAATCACTTGCTTATCTAGCTGATTTGTAATAATTTATATCTTATATTTCTTGAGATCGATTAGATATTTGAGATTAATTTGTTTTAAATGAAAAATCATTCTATTTAGGAAAATATCGAGGTTACTATTGGAATTAATTAAAGTCATCTTATAAATCTTGTTCTACGAAGTCATAGCTATATTAGTAAGATTATTTATAGTTTTTTGACCATTATTATTATTATTATTATTATTATTTTGGTTGAAATTATTGAGGTTATTATTACAATATTTATTAAGAATGGAATTTTCTATTGTTTTCTTGTTTAAATTCTTCATTCATTTCTGAACTTTCATCTGAAAAATTAATTAATTAAGCATTTGAACTTTATTTATTTTAGTTTTGTTAAATTTAATTCTCTTAAAATTCTATAATGATCTCTGAACTCTCTTTTCTTTAATCTTAATTTACTTATATTTAAATCTCATCTTATTTCAAATCTTAAATAAGTAATTAATTAGAAGATTAATCTTAATTTTCAGAATTTTATTAAGAATTTAGATTATATTAATCAACTTTATTTAATAATTATGATGATATTTATTATTATTATTATTATTATTATTACTACTAAATATGTGTTTAATTTTAACATATTTCATCTTCAATAGTAATGTTTTATTAATTATGATTCTAATTGGAATCTTTCATTTCCTATTATTATTAAAAGCTACTTAAGAATCCTATATCATATGGACTTCTTTAATGAGCAGTACTTTTTTGTCTATCCTCATCATAATTATTAGAAAATTTGAAATTATTTTCATCATCAAATTATTATTATATTTTACCTTTAAATGAATTATTAAACTAATTGTATTCAGGATCACTTTAATTTTCATCATATGAACAAAAACTTTTATTACCAAATATGTCTTGATTTGATTGATTATCTTTATTGAAATCATCAACATCATTGAAATATTTCATATTCTTAATCTTTTATTATTGTTATTTCAACTATTCTTCTTGAACTTTAGATTTTAATTATTCCATAATTGAACTTTGTTTAATTGCTTATTATTCTTTTTTTTCTTTAATAGAATCTAAATATTTTTACTATTCTTCTTGAAATTTACGTAATTACATATCCTATTTCAATTTATCTTTAATTTCTAAAGTTAAATAATTATCAATTTCAATTCTACATAGAGGACATTATTTAACTTTTTAACTCATCAAAATATGATCAGCACAAGTAGAACATGTACACATATGTTTACAAGGTAAAAGTACAGTATTAATCATATTACAAAAACAAATTACACATTCTTTATCTTCTATTGTATTTGGATTCCATTCAGGATTAAATGGAGTATTTTGAACACCATATAGTTCATGTATTTCAAAAAATCGATTCTTGTATATGATAATTTATTTGGTATTTATCAATTCACATTGATATGATTATTCGTTACAATCAATTCTATAAAAGTAAATTATCTGGAAACCTTTTGAATTGAGGCCTTTCTTTATATTCATATATATAAACTTACCATTTCTATTATTAGAGTGTGATACTATGCATCTGGATTAACTCTCATTTTTTTAAATCTTAGAAGGTCAATAATCATGAACTCTATGTATTTTGAGGGGAACTAGTAGTTTAAACCTGATGGACATTTAAATGATTGGGTAGTACTCTCTGGCATGCTTTTTTCATATCTAAAAACTCATAATTTAAAAGTATGAACCTTTGTTGTTTAGCTCCTTTGGTTTCTGTAACAAATGTATATACTAAAATTTAGAAATTCACATGGCTACTGAATGTTAAATCCAATTGAATTTTATCAACAGAATCATATACAATTTCTGCATTAATTATTTGCAAATTTAGCTTAATAATATCAACATTCCCTGATTTAGATTGCTTAATCAAAATATTAGGAGTGTCCATTACTTAACTTTAAATGACTTAAATTCATAATAATAATTGAATTACTTAAATCCAAATTCTTTGATATTTCTTTTTAATTTTTTAGAATATTTCCCATATTAATTTTTATGCAATAACAAAATTTTACATTACTTGATTTAGTATTCCAAGAACAATAAATTCAGAATTAGATTTCTAATAAGTGCAGCATCAAAGAAACAGCCAAATTTATTCCATACAATCCACTTGGTCTTAGTCTTTATCTTGAAGCTAATTGTAATACAGAAACTATTAGTAAATTAATATTCAGTCAAATATTGAAAATGATTGAAGATAAACTATTAGAATTAGAGGAACGTTTAGACAATAGAGATTAAATCAAAAATATAAATCAACAAATAAATTCACTTAAACCTCCTGACCCTTATTTTAAGTCTAGACCTATTGACGATACATTATCAGAATATGTCAAATAAAGTAAATAAAATTTATTTTCAAAGGAAAATACAGTTAATAATCTGATATGGAAATAACATCACCATAAGCTAATTAACCATAAGATTAAAAGTCTATTAAATCATAAAAATCTTAGAGATCTCGTTCTTAATTAGGAAGAGCACATACTGAAATTACATAATTAGATCCAAAACTTAAATCTAATGAGGAAGGACTCATTTCAAAAATAGAATTATTTGATAAAAAACTAAAATAAGTTGTAGAATAAGTTAATAAACTATCACAAAAAGATGATTAATTTTAGAGAAGAATTGAATAATAAGTTTAATCTTAATTGAGGGATAGTTAAGATAGATTGATACAAAATGATAAATTTTTTAAATAAGTATAATAAACCAATTAAGAAATAACAGAAAATTAAAGAGGATTTCTAAGTCGATCTGCATAATTAAGATAAGAAATGGAGTAAATATATTTTATTAAAATTATTAGTTATTTATCATAAGAACTAAATAAAATCTAGGAAGAAAATAAGCTTCCTTTATTATAACTCCAAGAAAGCGTTTAAGAATTGTAAAAATAAGTAGGTCTTCATTAAAATGAGCTAATAGTATTTAAAACAATTCTAGAGTCAATAGATAATGATTTTTTGATATTGCTTAAAAAATTTAAGGACATATAGAATGATTTAGCTAAAAAAAAATTAAACTCTAGTATGAGTAGTCATCATCAATATCTAAAATGAAGACAGAAATTAAATTTGAAGTATATTATTATAATCAAAATTTAATATTCTTTCTTGCTCAATTATTACTTCTCTAGAAAATGAACCTTCAATTTTAAGTATAAAATTTAGTATTAATGGCTATTAAAATAATATTCTAAGCTCTTGTAAATTTGTGTCTTTATATACACACTATTTTAAAAATACACATCTTAGGTTGCATAGTCAAATTCAAAATTGATAATATCGATTTTAATAAATTTAATCTTTATGCAAAATTGTAATTAATATTAATATTTATATCTTAAAATATCTTGTTAAAATTATATAATTGAATATTTGATAAAAATATTTTAGATATCAAAATAGTAAGGAATTAGAATAAGAATAAGTTATTTTACAATCAAGATCTTCATCTTATGTGTCTTTCCGGAAGCAAGGTTTGATTAAAATAACAGATAAATTAAATACAAAATCTACTATTTCTCTCCTTAATTAAGTTTACTTGAACTTCGTGAAAGTCTAATATATTATTTTATTTTATAAGTCTTATTATATTTGTTAATTTTAGTTAAAGAACTTAATCTATTTATTCATTATGGGATCTTTTATATTAAATTAGACCAATTAAAATAATTCAAATAGATTATTTTATTATTAAAATCTGTTTTATTATTATAACTTCTATTTATTGTTTAAGAATTAAGGAAATAATACAGAATCAATTAATTAAGCTAAATTTATTATTTTATAGGCCTCTCTATTTGAAAATTTTAATTTATAATATACTCTAAATTTATTTGTCTTTTTAATTTTCCATTTAGTAAATGTTATTAAATAAGTTTGATTTGTCATTAATTATTTAACAATCATAATGTAATTCTATTTCAGTATTTTTGATTTTAGTAATAGATTATTGAAAACTTATTATTATTAGTAATGAGTTTAAATAAAGAGAATATTGAAAAATATTAAACAATAAAAAATCATCCTGCATTTGAAAAATTAAACTACGAAATAGTTAAAAGCATATCTGAATAACTCTTTGTAATAGATTATAGAAAATATGGAATTGTCTTAAGAGAAAATATAGATAAATAATCATTCATGTACCTTGTAAGAAATGGAGAATTCAAAGTAAGTTATTATTTAATATAAGATGACAAAAAAGAAGTCATATGAATAAAAATAATTAAGAAAATAAACAATTGAAATTTGCATACTAATTAAAGGAGATTCATTTGGAATTGAACATTTTAAGGATGACATTTAATAAATTTACAGCTATACAGTACTAATAATTTTATTTATGAAGAGGTTTCATGTTGCTCTATTCAAGGTTCTTTATATGTTTTAGATCTTAGTTAATTAAGATATATACTCTTCCATCATAATTATTTTTGTTCCTTAAGTTAAC
This sequence comes from Paramecium primaurelia, assembly GCA_905182975.1. Lineage (NCBI taxonomy): Eukaryota > Ciliophora > Oligohymenophorea > Peniculida > Parameciidae > Paramecium > Paramecium primaurelia. Next base: position 211,965 of record CAJJDM010000012.1, read on the forward strand.
TATTTAAATATCCAATCTAAATTATGAAAAATTAAATCTATCTCTTAAGAGAACAGCAAATTATATAATAAGAAAAAAAAGAAATTATAAGAGAAGAATCTTAATTCTTACCAAGAAAAAATTCAACTAGATTAAGATCTAATAGTTCATAATTTACATATGCAGATAAAGTTGGTTTCATTATATAAGGTTAAAGTTAATATTTAAATAATAAATTTCTTACTAACCAAACTATTGATGAAGATAAATACATGCATGAATCAATTATGTAGAATATACGAGCAATGAAATCTAATCTTTAGGAATCAAACAAAATTATTAGTAAAAGTATCAATGCTGTTAATACACCTGAAGAAAGACTATAATTTATTAAGCATGATGATTATAGATCCAAAATGAAAATTATGAATTTATTAGGTTATAAATCAAAATAGAAAAGATAAACTAATTATACTAGATTTTGGAACTTTAAATCTTTACCTTCTAATGGATGATAAATATATATTAAATATTTTACATACATATATTAAATCACCACTTTTCTATTTTAGTTTCTTAATCTAAATTAATATTTTTTATTCTTTATTTTTATTTCTTATCAATTTATTTGTTCTTTTCTACTTTTACAATCTAACTTCTTTTTGGTTTCTTAATTATTACAGCTTCTTATTCTTATTCTAAATCATACGATACCATAGGTTAAGAAATCTTTTTTTATACTTTTTCTGTTTTCTCTCTTATTTTCTATGGCACTTTAGATTAATGTTATTCCAAGACTTTCTCAGCAGCTAAATTATTAATAAATCTAATTCTAGGAAATTTTATTGCAATTTAAATAGCCTTATCTGAACAAGGATTACCTGCTATATTTAAATGAATTAATTTTAAATCTTTTAAAACAATCATTTATTATGGGTCTTTGATATCATTTTTCCCTATATCAAGTCTCTTTAGTTTTGTTAATTGTGAAAAAAACTTTGGTATTTCTTATATTTTATTATTATTAACATTTAATTATTCTAAATTCATACATATGCAATTTTCTAGGTCCTATAATATTTATATCTATATTTACTTCAATTTAATTATGAGATAGTTATAATTTTTCTAATTTATTTAAATGTGAGATCCCTTATACATTTATTATTTAATTATTTGATAAGACTAAAGTATTCAATTCTAAGCATTTTTCTAATCCTTATATTAATTTAATTTAATTGTTGTTTAAAATCAAAGCACATAGTTATTTTAAATTAGTTAAACCTTCAATCTTTTGAATTTAATTATGAGACAAATTTAATACTCTTAAATTATGAAAAATAGAAATTCCAATCATTTATTTAATTGAATTTTTTGATGCATTAAAATTAGTAATTTATAATGATCGATTATATGATTGTTTATTAATCGTAATCTAAGTTAAATTCTAATTTAATAATGATAATGTCTTGTCATTTTCTTTTATGTCAATATCTCCCATAATTAAATATATATATAAATATTATTTTTATTTTACTTTTACTTTTTATAATATATTATTGCTGATTATAATGATAATTTTTACTTATAATATAAAGAAGTCAAACATTTAATAGTAAATGAATTTTATATTCTTCATTATTTTTATATATTATACATCAAAAAATTAATTTATATAACATTTTTCTATTCTAATACCTTATAGAATAATCAAAAGTGTTTAAATTGAACATAAATCAACTTAAATTTATTTTTAATATTCAAAAGGATTTGCATTGTTTTATTGTTGAATTTAAAAATAATAATGCTCCCCAGATAATTTTGATATTTTTTTTTTCTTTTATTTAGTATTTGTTTTAATATTATTAACTAATGAAAATGAATTCTTACAAAGTTGTTAGCATGGATTTTACAAGAACAGATGGATAAGTAACAGTTAAGATACGCCCTAAAGTAGAAAGCTCAGAAGATAAAGATGATGATATGTTTAAAAAGTAAAAAGTCACAGATCCAATCGCAAAAAATTAATCTAAATAATTTCAGAATTAAAATCTAATAAGGAGTAAATATAGATGTAGTAAATCTGATATTGCATCTCTAAAACGACTTTTAAAAAGATCATATAATATAAAAGAATTTAAAGAATTTTACAAAATATATGGTCCTAAGTTAATAGAAATTGATTTTGGAAATATAGAATTATTTAATGTGAAAGTAAACAAGTATTTTAGCAATAATAGGGATTAAATTAGTATTCTATTACAGAATTATAACAATTTAATAAAGAATAAAATTTTTTAAGATGGGGAAAGTTATTCTCAATTAATTAACTTTCGAAATATAATGATAATTCATTAATTCAAAATTAAATTGCAGCATTACAGTATATATTTTAATAAAATTAGATTTTATAATATTTTAATCAGAGAAAGAATATTCACTTTAAGAACATTACGATATTATAAAAATGATAAGAAAAGAAAAGAATTTCCCTATTAATATTTATATATTTATGATTTAGAAGATTGTCTATAATTTAATTTATAATCCTTTTAAGATTAAGCATCTGGATAAATTAAAATATAGAATCATGGATTACCTTAATTGAAATACAATTTTTTTTAAAAATAGTATGATAATTTTTAATTTGAGAACATAATAGTCCCTTTTTTTTAGGTTAAATTTGACGAACAGAAGTATATTTAATTATTTTTTGTCCATTTCAGCAAGAGTGGTTATAAATAAAAATAATCAAGAATTGCTGCAGATGGATAAGATAAAGATGATTAAGATAAACTATATCAATGTTATATATTTGTTAATTTTGATACTTCATATTATTCTCAGTAGTAGTTAATGAATGGAGTTTAAGAATTTGCCCATTTTCATAATTTTGAATTAACACCCCAAGAAATTTAATTTGTTAATATTAAAAGGTAATCAAAAGATTTATAAATTAGTTAAGGAAAAAGCTTCACAGAAGATTATGCGGAATATATTGAAACTGAATTTTTCTTATAAGAGAAAGGTTCAATTAATCATTAAATGAATTACATTTTTAACTAGTTACCTAAAGAAATGGCTAAGAAACATTTCAATGATATTTTGAATGATTAATTTATTATTCCTAAAAATATTGAGAGTTTATTGGAATAATTCTTTGGAAAATGATATTGAAAAATTATAAATAGTATTATTATAAAATTATTACAATAATTATGAATTTTTGATTATTAATAACCCCAAATCATTAAACTAATGAAATATTATAATATCTTTTTAAATATGAATTGATTATTTAAGTGATTCTCAAAGATATATCTATATTTCAATATAATAAAAATATCAAACAAGTAAGAATGATGTATCATAATTAACACTTTATAGTAATAGCCCAATTTATTCATAAGAAAACATGTGATGGATTATAATGTATAAAGTTTATAGAAATAAAGAACAATTATAAGTTTCGATAGAGATAATAGTTTTAGAGCAACTTAAATTTCAAAAAAAATAATAATTATAATACAAATTAAATTAAATTAATATTTTATCAAAATTTTACAAATTCATTTTTTTATCCTCTCTAAAACATTATAACGATAAAGTAGAGAGGGTTCATAGTATTAGTCAACATTAACTCTTGAGTTTCTTTGAGATTTTGAATACAAATATAAATCATTTAGATTTTATCTTTTTCGAGTATTAATTTTTTTTAAATTATAATTATGCGAGAAAGTAGAATTGTTCATTTAATTCTGTGTTTAAAATTTGTTAAATTCATTATCTATGATATGAGGAGATTAGATATCGCAATCTTATACTTTTGATTAAAATTATCTTGAAGCTGATAGACTTATACTTTATGATCTATTTGAAGATTAATTATTGAAAGTATTTTTTTAGTTAATTTTTCTTTAAATTTTAACTAATTAATCATATTGATTTAAATTTATTTCTTCAATTATATCAATTTAAGTTGCTTATTCCTTTAAAATAATACTCTTTTATTTATATTCAAATAAAATTTCTTTTTCCCTTTTTTAAGTATTAAATTAACTTATTTATTATTCTAGATTGTTAATTCTGATATTTAAAGTTTAAATGAGCAATTATTATTGAAGAATCTATTTATTTTTTGAAATTAGTTCGTTATTTTTTTCATCTAACTCTAATTATAAATCATTCAACATTTTTTAGTAATGAAGAAACAAATTTTAGTTATTTTAGTCTTAACTTCTTAACTATAATTCTATTCTTAATTAAATATTATCATTATTTAATTCTGATATCATTGATTAGTATTCATGTATTTTTTTTTTTAAGCATTCCATTAATTATATCTACTCTAAATTTTTCATCAATATATTTGATTATAATTAAGCAGTTTCCTTCTAAACCAAGTTTATAAGTGTTTAAATAGTAGTATTGAATATTTATTTATACCTAGATAAATTATCTTAAATTTTGTACTTTGTTTCAATGTTCGATATTTCAATGTAATTTGATTTTCTTAAGGTTTCGACTAATTTGTTATCGTAATTAATGTTTGAACGATTCTCAAAATCATTTATTTATCCATCCAATGATTTGGTAATTAGTTGCATTATTTGATATTCATCCATACTATTATTAAAAAATAATTATGTAGATTTAATTTATTGAGATTATAAATACAAAAATTAATATAAAACAATGGAAAAATAGGTTGATTCCTAATTCAATTCTACTTTTTGGAGATAAATCCATTAGGAATATTTTATGATAGAAACACCTGTCTCATTAAATAATATGATAAAATAATATCAAAAAAGTAATTGTTTATGAAGAATTTTAGTAGAGAATAATTTCTAAAAGAAAGGCAATGAATTGATTAATTAAGTGTTAAAATTATCAAAGAAGAACAAAAGTAAAATGGAAAAATTAAATGACTCTAATCTAATAAGTCGTTTAAATTTGATTTTAATGCAAAGATTAAAATCATCCGAGCCAATCTAATAATTGATTAAAGGTATGATAAATAGTGTTTATGAAGATAAACTTATTGATGAACTAGAAAGTTGCTCAACATTAATTAGGAATATTCATTTACTGCCAGAAGAAAAATAAATTAACATTTATTATGAAGAAGAATAATAATTAAAAAGTATGCATTCTTAGATAAATTAACCTGGTTAAATAAGTTAAGTAATAATGGAACTTGAAAATGATTTAATGTAGTTAAAATAAAAAAATACATTAAGTATTTAAAAGTATTGAACTTTTTTTTATTGTAGTCTGTAAACACACCTTTAAGAAATTAATAATTCATTGAAGTTTCAATACAATATTCAGTAAATAGGAGAGTATAAATTGAAAATTTCCAGAAACAATGTTTAACATCATCAATAAGAGTTGGCCAATCTTTATAATTTGATTAATATGTATGAAGACTATTAAGTTGCTGAAAGCATTGGAAGAGTTATTTATAATTAAAATAGTATTTAATAATTAATTATGAATAGATAAGAATATAACTGTTATTTTAGATAAATATTTAAGTATTAATCCTGTAGAATTAAGTTTATAATAATTTGAATCTCTTTAAAAATTAAGAGATATACGTATTACTTTATAAGAATAGGATTAAGAACAACATTTAAAATAGTCAAATTAAGATTTATAGATGTGTCATCATTGTAGATAAATGATAGAATAAAGTAAATAAAAGTAATGCACATATAATCATGTCAATATGAATTTACATTAATACAATGATGAATTACTGACCTAATAAAGATATTGTATATCTAATAAAAATATGTAAAAATTTTATTAAGATTTATATTCTGCAAATTATATTATTGAAAGTATTTAATTTATAGAATAGTAGATGACTTAATTTAATGTTAAAAGTATTTTTGTTTTAAATGTTTAACAAATGAATTTGATGATTATGATATTTCAGAAATAGATTGGATTTGTCCAATGTGTAAAGTATATATAAAATCTAAATTAGGGTTTATGTCTATGCATTAGATGTTAACGTAATGAAGCTATTTATAAATTGAAAAGAAATTTATTAGAAATTAATGGGAATTTAGATTTGTTATATGATTAATCTCTTTTTGAGAATTTAGTTAGCAATAAAAGGAAATTCATTTAAAATATTCCTTTAGATTTTATAAATAACTTAAAAGTAAATTAAGAAACTGAAGAAATATTTTCATCAAAAAATAATAAAAAATTAAAAACAAATATTAATAAATCAATTAAAAAAAAGAAGAACTCTAATACTATTTTAGTTTTGCCAAAATATATCAATAATGTTGACAGTTCATCATAATCAACAAAGATTAAAAAATATAATAAATTCAGGAGACTAATTCCTAATGATAGAATAACTGAAGATATTATATGAAGTTAAATCTTGAGTGTTCCTGTATTGATTTTAATATTAATTTTTTAAATAACAGAATTTCAGACAGATTTTAATTAGCAATTCTAAATGTTAGTAAATATTTTAATTATTGAAAAGAGTTTGTCCATTTACAAATGGAAAACTTATGAAAATCAATGATATAAGATTATTGAAATAAAATTTACTTATTACTTTAATTTTATAATGATTATACTTAATTTTTATATTTTAGTAAAACAAATTTCTCAAATTCTTGTAGATAGATGATGATCATATAAGTTCAATGAATTCTATCCAACTTATTGGAAACTTGATCTATAAGATTTAGAATTTCTTAAATTATCATCTGAAAACACTTAAGAAGGATTAGTGGCTTATAAATATAATGGTACTTAATTTAGAGTTTAAGGAGTTAGGATTTAATATTATTATTAATATTATGGAACATAATTTTGATAGCTTCTGTAATTACCATAAATAATAGGATCTATATAATCTAAAATATCTTTCTTTAAGCTTGCCATCATTAATTCTTATTGTTTTGCCAAATTTTCTTAGACTTTCTATATTTCATATTTTCTTTCTAGTTCTTTCACTCTCTTTTTCTCCTCTTTTTCCTTTTTTTAGGATTTATTATCGATTTAATACTAAAAATAAGGTGTATATGCATTTTTATTTTGAGAATATTCGTACAAGAGTTAGGGAGAGTAATATATTGGTTTTGGATAATATTGATTGTTTAAATACTGAGGTTCACTTACTGGCAACACTTGAGGTACTTATTCTTAAGGAGCCCTATAATTTAAACTCAAAATTTTATCTTATAAGTCTTTCAATCGACGATCAAATTAATATCGCTCGAAATCAATTCCTAAAGACATTTAATAAAATTTTTTATATTAATATATTTTGAATTACTTCAGTTCATTAATTTTTAAGGACCTTTACTATATTTTAATTGTCTTAGATGTAAAAAGTAACAGAATTTTGATTTCTCTCATGATTATTTCAGTAATTTTTATGATAATAATTGTCATGACCTTGGGCATAAATTAAATTTAATTATGTTTATTTTTAAGATTCAGTCCTTAGTTATTGTAAATTAAAGGATGGATTAGATCTCTTTACATTCATTTCAAGCATTTAAATAAATATTTGTATATAAATAGAATTTAATAAATTTACTAGAATAGTTTTTATTACTTATGCTATGAAAATATTATTTATTACAATAAAAATATATTTTTAATTTATGTATTGTTTAGTTTATCAAAATTTAACATGTCAATTTTTTTAAATTTCTAATCTCTTTAGCATTTTAAAGTATGATTTAATTAAAATTTAGTAATTTCACAGTCAATAATTCTTTGAAAAGAACTTATATAATAACTAATTTAAATATTATTATTAATCACTACCCACAAATTCTCAGAATTCATCACTCAATTTATTTGTGTCGCTACATCTATTTGTTATAGGCAAAATGCTTCATTCTAACCTAGCCCAGAGTACATATATGGAGATATATATTGGATCAACTGAGAGAGATAATAAAAAATTCTGCTTTATGAAATATAGGTTTCAGTTTCTTGCACTTTAAACTGTTTTTTTCACTTTTATTCTTAGGCGATATCCCTAATCACATTAGAACTTGATGCACTCTAAATCGAATCACTGCTTTTTGAGAAGCAATCACCAACCTTAAGCACAAAAACATAAAATAAATAATTAGTTTAAATATTAAATTTAAACAACTAAATAATTTTTTTTTTTAAATATGTTTAAAAAATAATTGAAAACTGAGAATTAAATTAATTTATGCGAAAGATTTTATAAAGATAAAAAATTATTATTCTTAATGTTAATATGTACAATACTATGATAGAAAAATTTTGCTTTAAATAACCACAATAGCTATTTTGTAATTTAAGACAATTATGTTATGTTAATAGGCATGAAAGAATTATTTAATATTATATATTTATTTGCATTTTATATCATTTATGGATAATTTATTACAAATGTAATATCCTTAATATAAAATATTCAAAGTGTAAATAAAATCATATCTGAAATATTTCTCGACTAAAAAAAGAATATAAAGCATATTAAATAAAGAATTGATAAAAACAAAAGATATAACCAAATCTCATTAATGAAATACCTAAATTTTTGAATATCCCAAAATACCATTTGAATTTTTAATTAAAATAATTAAAGTAATAAAAATTTGTTTAATTATAAGGTTTGAATAAATTTTTTAGAAATAGTATAATTAAGGTTTATTTCATTTTTTGGACATTCTTGGTGTTATAATTTCGAATAAAGGATTAATAAAATTCTGAATACTTTTTCATTAATGGAAAATAAGAATTAAATGAATAAAAAGTAATAGAAATCAAGGTCTTCTATAAGGTTTCTTTTAACTTTCTGTAAATGATAATTTCATTTTACTCAATTTCTCTTTTTGTTATTATATTTCTTATCTCAAATCTTCGATAGTTTTATCTGCATTATCTATTTATGATATTTTCTTATTTGGAGTCTTAACTGCAGTACTAATTATTGGACTACTATCATTCAATTGTTTATTTGCTATATGATATATATTGATAATACCTGTTAAGTTAGATTATTTTTGAAATGGAGATTTTTAATTTATTCTAAAAGGTGAGATTTATTTTGATGGCAATTAAATTATATTCTCCAATTTATTAATTTGAAGTTAATAATCTGATGAAATTTATTCCATTTTTTTATCCTATCTTTATTTAAGATCCTGATATCTTTATTCAAAATATTATCTTTCTCTGTTCATTGTGTATTCTGAAAACTATTATTAAGAAATTCTAAATTGAATATAAATATTTACAATTCCTCTTATTATTCTTTTATTAGTTTATTAAGATTTAATAGTTCTAATTCATAAATTTATTTTTGTTCAATTTTTAATTATTCTTATATTAATAATTAATTCTATAGTTCTTCATTTTCCCTTTGTAATGAATTAATTTAATTTTATAATTCAATATCATTATTCTTTGATATAATGAGTTGATCAATTTATTATTACTTTTATTTTAATTTAAATTAACCTTCCTCTTAAATTAATAATTCAGATTATTTAAATTATTATTTCATATTTTCTATTTTTTATTCAATTTCATAATTCATTTATTCAATTTCATATTATTTTTCAGCTTCAATCATTTAAATTTTATTTTCTGTTTTAATTAATTGTTATTTATATAAATTTTGTAATATTATTTTACATTCACTTTCTAATTACTTTAATTTGTTTATAAGCATATTTTTCATATCAAAAATTTATAAATTCATTAATTCTTTCTATCTATTTATAATTCGATAAATTCTCTATTTACATGTTTTTTGCTTAAAAAGTGACTCTTCTAACTATAATTATATTTAGTTTTTTTCATTTACAATTTAATTTATTATTTATTTTGAATCTTAATAATTTATTTTTTCTCTATTTAATAAATTATTAATTTCTTATTATGCTTTCATTAATTATTCATTATTTTTTTCTAGATCTTGTGCGAATTATTAATTTTAAATTTATAAAAATTCTAATTAATTATTACTTTCAATTTAATCCTTTTATAAATCTATAATAATTTTATTCTATTCATCCAGCTTTTATTTAAATTCATTTTTCTATTTTCTGTTTTCTATTTGTTATTCTTATAGTGTTTTTTATATTTTATTATTTTCATCATTAAAATTATCTTACAATAACATCAATTTTTTTTCTTTTTCTTAAATCTCTAAAACATATTACTCATTTAATTTTTTCATCTCTTCTTATTGTTTTTTTAAATCATCCCTTAATTATCTTACTTTTAAATCAAGCTTTTAACCTAGTCTTTAATATGAAAAACTTCCTTAAATTTCTATTTCTAATCCATCAGAAATTTATTAGAATAATCTTTAATATTATTACTTTTCTTTTTCAACTTCATTCAATTAATTTTAATTTGTTCTTATTGTATTTAAAGTTTATTCTGAAAATTTTTTAACATCTTCAAGTTCTAAAAATAAATTCTTTAGTTTTAAGTCCTTCTTTGATAACTCTAATTCAAGTTCTCTATTTAATTTTTCAAGTTCTTCTGAATGTAAGTTTAATTATTTAATTTCATCCTATAATTATATCAATTATTAATGAGAATGCTGAATTTGTCTTTAAAAATTATCATATTCTAAACTATATTAATAAAGTTTATCTTTTATTTATTTGATCTCTCTGATTTAATCTTAAATGGTTTTATCTTTACTTAAAATTATTTATTCATAATATTTTTTTAGATTATCTTCTATACTTTACTTTTCATTCATATATTATATTTCAATTTCCTGAAATTCATTTTTATACTATTATTCCAATTATTTTGTAGATTATTTATGATTTTATTGTAATTAATTTAATTAATTTTCAGAATCTTTTATTAATTCTTAAAATTCTTCTAACTATTATTGTTAATATATTTATATATTTTAAGCTTAATTTAATTTATTTTTTAGATCAGTTATTTTAGTATTACTCTTTTCTTTTAATTAATCTAATAATTCTTTTGATTTTTATTAATCTTATAATTTCTTAGTCTTCATTTTTTCATTTTCATTTTTTAATAACTCAATTTCTTAATTTAGTTCAACATTTTGATCAAGATATTATTAATATTTTTTTTTAAAATCTGATAGTTCTTTAAGAACTTTTTCAAATTCAATTTTAAAATCCCTATTTTACCTATCTAATTATTAATTTAATTAATTTAAGGATTCATTTCTCTATCTCTATTCATTAATATCTGAACTCAATGATTTATTTCTTTAATCACTAAGTTAAAGACTTTCTTTAATTCTAACATTTTCATTTTGTAATTATATTTCTTTATTTTACATATCTTTGATTTATTTATTAAGTTTTTCATTTAATAATTAATATTTCTAAATTGATTGAAAAAATGAATACTTAAAATTAAGATTCTTGAACTTCAAGTAAATCTTGGAGATTTTTTATTTCTCTAATATATTCTAATTAAAATTCTCTTTGTTTAGAATCAAATTCTTATAAAATTCTTTATTCTCTTTCTAAAAATTCTCTTCTTATTTAATCATTAAGAGCTTATTCAGATCTAAGTTCTGCTTACAAATGATGAATTTCATCAGTAAATTATTTAGAAAAGGCTTCAAGAGTAATTTCTTTTATTCTACTAAAGATGATGTTTTTGGAATCTCTATTTGATTCAATAGTTGAGTCAAGTAAAATTTTAGTAGAAACATCCATAAGACATTCTAAATATAAATATTAATTTGTTACATTCCAATTATGATTGACTACTGAAGAGCTTGGATGATGTTAGCATATTTAACGTATACAATATATATATATATAAAATCTGTTATAATTGTATATTTAATAAATATATATATATATAATAAAAATATGAAATCTCCTACTTATATTTTAAAGAATGCTTATTAAGAGCATTTAGTTGAATAATAATATATCAAACATGTTTCGAAGATACAAAATACTACTGCTAATCTTTAAGTGAGTTAGAGTGAATAAGATTAAATGAATAAAGTATGAGTATTTTAGTAAAATATAACTTTTTAGATAAAATATTATCGTTAATAAAAGGAAAGGACTCGTAAATTTATGGAACATTAAACTAAATTGTTTAGATAGTAATCAGATAATGTATTAGCAAAAAAAATGATTTCAGCTGATTCTAAGAGTAGAATAATTCATGAACCAAAGAGTGTAAAGTCTTTAATTGCAACAGCTTAAAAATAATAATCATATGAAATAGGATTAGAAAATATAAGATTAGGGAAAAGGATTTTGCATTTACCATCTGTTATAAAGAAAAAGGAATTTGATAAATCTTATGCTAAACATGAATAAAATATGATGTATGCAAGTAGAATGAGAAATTAAAATAAATCTAAAACTTCTTCAAATAAATTTATAAAAGATATTGGACCTATATTTACAGAAGTACCAATCTAATTCAAATTAGTTGTATTTAATAAAGAAGTAAATTTATATTATTTATAATATATAGTTACAAAATAAAGATTAAAAGACAGAATGTTTGTATTGTGTTGAAGTATATTTAAAAGATTAATTATTACATAGAACAGGTAATTTAATATATTTAATTTAGATTCTGTGTCATTTGATTAATTCTAATAATTAAATTTTAAAGTACCTATGAATGAATAATAATATGAAGGATATTAAAATGATCCATTGATTTTAAAGATTTGGAAAATAAAAAATAATAGTGAATTATACATGGGTTAAATATTTGTAGGATTTAATGATTAATTAAGTGAAAAGGATTTAATGAAGAAAGTAAATGATAGAGAAATTTGGAATGGTTTTATTTAATTATGAAATTTTTATGAAGAATTGATTTTAATTAAATATTAATTTATATTAAAATGCTACAAATATAGCATCAAACACCACCAGAAATAAATAGAATAAGATAATTAGTAATAAGATTGAATTATATTAGATTTGTAGAGCAGGTGATGAAGGAGCAGATACATTCAAAAAAGATCTATAAAAAATAGTTGATGTATTAGGGGAATATTATTAATAAAATAAATAAGAGGTAAAAGATGCAATGATATAATCATTCATTTAATGTGCAAAATTGTTACCACTCAAATCTGGAATATATGCTACAATATTAGCATTATTATCAACTAAATAAGTATTTATTAATGAAGTCATTATTTTTATTAGATAACATAATCTTTAACAGATTAAATTATTCTAGGATTACTTGAACATCTTCCATAAATAGCCTAAGAAGAAACACCTATATTAGGGCAAACTATTCTTAAATTTCTCAGTGAATTGATGAATGTAGGTCTTCTTAATACAGTGAGTTTTGTAGAATGTTTATATGATTTAGAAGGAGGAGCAGAGAATGAATAATCACCATTCTATCTTCAAATTTTATTAACAACAATTCCACATGCTATGATTAAAGCTATGGAAAAGAATTAGATTGAATTTAAAAATATTATTTAGAATGTTGAAGTATTAATGACTAAGAGAAAAACTGAAGATAGATTATTTCATTTATGGTAATCAATAAGAAACTTTTTAAATAATTAAGAGAAAGATGCTCATACCTAAATATTTTAATAGTTCTTGAAAACTTCTTATCCTAGACCTTATTTATTATTTCCTGATGAGATGACATAAGTTAGACAATTAAGAAGAGGTTTCAAAATTCCTATTGTAAAAAGAACCTAAATTTGGAGACCTTAATAAATATTGGTACTTAATGATGAAATTAGATCACAAAATAATAATAAAACTGATATTTAAATTGAGATTACTAGATAATGGATTTATGAAACTATTGATCTATTTAAAACTAATCGATAGTAAATTGTATTTCAATTTTAATTATATTAAAATTGTATAAAATTATCACCATCATAAGAGTATTTAATATTTTATAATAATTAATAGAGCTTAATTTAGATAAACATTAATATTCACTTTATTAAATATGGTTATTGAAGTTATTCCTAGAAAAGACTAATTATCCACAGCATTTTATAGTGGTCTACTAATTCATTTAAGTTAAAGAAATTCAGATAATATAAAAGAATGGAATGAAACTATTGAATAATTCATTGACTTAATGCCATAAAATAATATTTTGATTATTGAATAATTAAGTGATTGTTTATCCCATTATTTTTGTAATTCAAACTTTAAGTTGAATTGGGATAAGTTTTTTGGAAAATATAATCCTGATGAAACAGATAGCATTAATAATTATTTAGTAATTATGATATTTAGAAAACTATTTCTATTAGTAAGTGTTGACAAGATTACAGATTTAGTTCCAAAGAATATAATAGATTGGTATAATTAATTATAGGATATTACAAAACCCTTAGATTTTGAATAAATTAGTTTAGCTGAGAAAATTAATTCATATTTATAATAAAAATTGAATGGAATTGAGATGCTTGAATAATTAAAATTGATTACAAATCATAATCCAGATATTGTCATATAAACATTTTTAGAATGTTTATTATAATGTATATCTAAATCTATAACACATTTAAATGTATTAAGCAAAAGATATCTTTCATTTTTGTTATAACCAAATATAATAAAACCAGAAAAATTAGGAGAAATTATGCTTTAAACTATTTTCCGTATGTGGAATCATTCAGTATTTCATTTGAAAGTATATTTAAAAGAGTTTTTGAATTTGGAGGTAATTAGTAATTTATAAATTATCAATTGGTTGAATGATATAATCAAATAAAAATCAGATGTAAATTTATATATATTATAAAGAATTTTAAAATTTATAATGTATTGATTGCAATAAATGATGTATTCAGAAAATAAACAAAGTTAGATTAAGTTCAGGATTGCACATATGAAAATGTTAAAGAAATTAATACTATTTTGACTTAGATGATTGAATAAGAATAAGGTTATTATATTATTTAATATTATTTAGATATTATAATATAATCAAGTTTAGAAAATATTTAGCTTTAAATATTGATTGCATTTAAATCAACTAATGGGTCTCAATCAGAGAAGTTATTAAAAGAAATAAAATCAACTTAAATAAAATAAATAATTATGTCATTTTGAGTTTATATTTCATTTAATAATATATAATATATAAATAATTATAATGAAATAAATCCTATTCATATCTTTTTATGTCTTTAATGTATTATGTAACTTGAGATTCAGAGACAAAGAATAATTAGAGAGACATCATTCTCATACTGAAGTAGTTGATGAATTTTTAACTGTACATGTGATTCCTCATTCTCATGATGATGTTGGATGGTTAAAAACAGTTGAACAATATTTTTATGGTTTGAGAAATGATTATCAATGGGCTAATGTTGGATATGTGATAGATTCATATATAGAGGAATTATAAAGAGATGAGAATAGAAAGTTTATTTAAGTGGAAATCAAGTTTTTTAAGATGTAATTTTATAATAATATAAATAATAAGGTGGTGGGATTAATAAAATGAAACAACAAGAAATATTACAAAATAATTGGTTGAAAATAGATAATTGTAATTTATTTCAGGAGGATGGTGTATGAATGATGAAGCTACAACATATTATGAAGATATAATTGATTAAATGAGTTTAGGTCATAAATTCTTAAAAGATACATTTAATTATATTCCAAATATAGGTTGGTAGATAGATCCTTTTGGTCATCAGAATTCTTAAGCAGCCTTATCTTATTAAATGGGATTTGATGCTTGGTTTTTTGCAAGAATAGATTTCGAAGATAAAGAAACAAGACTTGATAATAAGAATATGGAAATAATTATGTTACCACCTGCTGAAGGAGTTTAATATCCAATATTTACACATATTCAATATTATCATTATGAAGCACCTCCAACATTTAATTTTGATATTCTAAGAAGATCAGATGCAATTGTTGATAATTAAAAATCTGAAAGTTATAATATTAAAGAAAGATCAGATCAATTAGTTTCATATTTTAAATCTCAATCACTTCATTATAAGAATGATCATTTAATTCATACATTTGGTTCTGATTTCTGTTGGTCCAATTCTAAAGTATTTTATCAGAATCTAGATAAATTAATCAAATATATTAATATGAATCCAGAATATAATATGAAACTATAATATTCAACACCTGAAGAATATATTGCTGAAATTAATAAGTAAAACACTATATATGAAACTAAATCAGATGATTTCTTTCCTTATTCTGATGAACCACATGCTTTTTGGACTGGTTATTTTACAAGTAGAGTAGCAATT
The DNA here is from genome assembly GCA_905182975.1 of Paramecium primaurelia. Lineage (NCBI taxonomy): Eukaryota > Ciliophora > Oligohymenophorea > Peniculida > Parameciidae > Paramecium > Paramecium primaurelia. The sequence goes on from CAJJDM010000012.1 coordinate 228,205, forward strand.
AAAGGTTATGTAAAAAGATTAGGTAGATAAGCATAAACTTATAGAAAATTTATTGCATTACTTTATTAATAAGAATTAATTTAGGATAATTATTAAAATATTACAGATACTATTTATGAATTAGATAATGCATTAGCCATTTGTCAACATCATGATGCTGTTACTGGAACTGAAAAATAACATGTTAATGATGATTATATCAATATACTTTATAAAGGAGAATAACATATTTAAAAATTAACAAGAAAATTCTTATCTTAATTATTATATAATACAACTACTATAGACTATGAATAATGTGAATATAATATTACTGCTTAATAATGTAGTAAGACTTATAATGCTCTTAAAGCTAATAAAACTGTTATTCTTACAATAATTGATGGAAAAGTCAAATAAGAAAATAATACTGATATCATTAGGATTAAAGTTCCAAATTTAAAATTATTAATTAAAGATTAAAATAATTAAGTTTTATATGGAGATATTGATTGCACAAATGGATTTTAAGATTGCGATTTATATTTCAAATATTAAATTCCTTTAAACAATGTAATTTAATATTTCACTATTTAACCAGTATTATATAATGAATCTGCATCTGAAATATAATTAACAGTTAATCCATTTCCTTATAATGAAGATACATTGATTACTCTTAATTCAACTAAATCTTTTAAATTAAAATATGCCTATTATTAATCTTATTAATAAAAAGATTAAGCAGATGGTGCTTATATATTTAGACCTTCTAATAACTCTAAAATTATGTATGGTAATATTTCATATACAGCTATTGGATATGGTAGAATTATGTCTATATTCAGAATAGTTAGAACTTATACTAAGTCTGTTGTTAAGAATTTTTATCATTAAAAAAACACTTTTGATATTTAAACCTTTATTGATTAAATTCCCATCTCAGATTAAATAGGAAAAAATATAATTATGGTTATTGAAGTACCAAACTTTAATTCTGATAATACTTTCTATACAGACAGCAATGGATTATAATTTTAGAAAAGAATAATAAATTATAGACCTTAATATAATTATTCATTACATGAAAATGTATCTGGTAATTACTATCCAATCACAAGTGGCATTTATATTTAGGATGGATAGGAATGTGTTGGTCTTCTAAATGATAGATCATAAGGAGGTAGTAGTTTACAAAATGGTCAAATTGAAATTATGATTCAAAGAAGATTATTATAAGATGATAGTAGAGGAGTAGGAGAAGCTTTGAAAGAAACTGATGAAAAAGGAAATGGTTTAGTTCAAAATATCTAACATAAACTTACTTTCTTCAATATTGAATAAAATCCAAATTAAATAAGAAAATTATAATATTATTTAGATCATTAACCATTAGTATTTTTTAATTTTGATTAATAATTACCACTTATTCCTTAAAAATTGAATTGGTTTTTACCATTTGATGGTTTTAATATAGATCCTTTATTAATTTATGGAGAGAATTTATTGAAATTTAATTATATTTTATGGAATGAAGATGAAATATTATTGAGAATTCAAAATATGTAGGAGAAATTTTCAATGAAGATTGATAAAATGGGATTTGAAGGTTAGGCCATAAGAACTACATTAACAGGTAATTAAAAATGGAGTGATTGGAAAAATAAATCATTAAGTAATATATTAATATATATATTTAATAGAATGGAATTATAATAAGTAAGAAAACACTCTTGATTAAGATTTAGATGATGTTCTTTATCCATTATAAATTTAAACATATCTTATAAGAAATAGTGAATTATTTTATTAATAATGAATAATTTATATTGATTTATCATAATTTAACTATTATATTGTTATGATTCCTTTTTATAGAAGATTTCCTTATTTTAATATATTTATGATTTCTATATTTTTGTAAATTATAATAAGTAATAATAATAATTATAATATAAAAACTCTGAAACTTCTATTAAAGAGATTAATAAATCAAACTAAAAAATTTGTAAATATAGTAAGTCATCATTTTATTTCTAATAATGTTATAAGTGTTAAACTTAATATTAATGCAATTTAGTAAAAAATTCATATATTAAATTGATCATTTTTGTCATTAATTCAGTTTGATTTATATCAATTATTGAGACATTTAAACCTAAAAATTATGCATTTAAACAATACAGTAAATTTAAATTATATCTTAAAATGTTCTATGCTAAGAACCAGAGTATCATAATTTCTTCTTTTTAATTTAATGAAGTCCATTAGAATTATTAAAGATTTAAAAATACTTTATTGCATTTTTGTAATTACTTTAATAAAATTTATTAGCAATCAACGATGCTTTTGTACAAAATAATGAGATATATATATTTTATGTAATCTTTTCATATATATATATATCAAAAGAAATATTTAAAGATCAAAATCATTAAAGAAGTGATATCTATTTAATATTGACCACTTTTTATCTAAAATATTTTCAAAATTATAGAGGATAATCGATTCTGAATCTTACAGATTTTTAAGACTTAAATAAAGAATGGTTTCTTTTATTTTTTAAAGCTGATTTGAGATTTGATCTTTTCTGTACTTCTGATTAATATCTATAAGAGATTCCACATCTTGGTTAAAATAATTATTTTCTTCTCGAATCCATTTAATTATTGTTATTCCTTATATAAAATTCACTTTTGAAATATTTAATCTCTTTTGGAGAATCTGGAGGATCTTTAGGTTGAATCATTAAAGGAATTTATCTCATAGATCTTGTATTCATTTGTTCAGTTAAAATTTGCTTTTGATTTGGCATCATCTAATATTCTACAACTTTAGAGGTTAAACTTATCTCAGTAATACTTAAGATCAATAAAATAATACTCTTAAATGAATTTGCAATCATCTTCGATCTATTTGATTATGTCTAAGACTTCACTTTAATTCATAAAATATTGAATAAATTAATGGAGAATTACATTTGAATATAATTAAAGCTCAAACTTAATCAAATGATTTAATGATTTTATATAATTTATTAAAAGTGGGACATAAAATATATCTGTAAGTATAATTAACTTAAATATGACCAACTTAATTTTAAGTTAATAAAGGATATTTTTAAAGTGTGAATTCTTTATAATTTATAATTTTTGGTCCCCTTTTAAAATTAATTTGGATATGAGTGTATTAATTTACTTATTGTCAATACAAAAGCCTTTTTTAAGTGAAATGACATAAATTTAGTTCAAATATGACTATGAAGATTAATATTATACAAGTTACTTAATAATTAAGATCAATTTTAAATTTAATAAGTGTGAGTATGATAATATATATTTTTATCCAGTTTTAAAAGAGTATTTATATTTTTTATAAAATGCAAGTAGTCAATTAAATAAATATCCTAAAACATAAAAGAATTCATAAAAATCTAATTTTATAAAGAATAAATATTTTAAATTATAACAATATAAACAAATTCAATAATTAAATTCTTATTCGGTTAGCATCATTTCTATAATTACATTAAGATATTTGGTTAAGATTTTTTGGTAGACACTCATTTTTAGAGCTATGTTCTTTTGTATTTATCAGTATAATTAAAAAGTAAGTAATTAATTTTATTTAAAAAACTTTGACTTTAATGTTTGATACTCAAAAAATTTGTTCTTACATTATTTTAGATTTTCTATTATATTTTTTCTTAATTTTAATTTATTTTTGGTCATTAACATAAAACTAATTAAATATATATTTATGATAATATTGATATTTAAACTAATGTTTTTATTTTTGCAATATAAATCAATTATATTATGGAAATATTTGTATCAATAATATTTTACTATCAAATACATCTTCTAATTAATAAGAATTAATTTGAGAAGGTAGTTTAGTTAATTTTATTGAAGTTTTAAACAGCAAAATAATATAAATTAGATGAAAAATTTAGAAAGAGAAGGTTAGACAAATTAAAAACAACATTTTGATTTAAATTTCATTGATAAAAAACTAAGTTTTACTATTCCATAAACTAGATATCAAAATTTATAAAATGAATAAATTTCTATAATATACATTAATTAAATTAACAATCAATGAATATTATAGCTAAATATAAAGAATTCGAAAAAACTCTTGAAAACATAGTTACATATAAGGATTTAAGAAAATCAATTAGATAGAGTTTCAAATTTATATTGAAGAATAACTTTACTATCTATTATCTAGATGAAGATAATGATAAAATTACAATATCAAATTAAGAAGATCTAGATGTAATTCAAGTAACTCTTTATAATTATAATTAGAATACTGAGAATTTCGAAATTATTGTTGAAGAAATAGATGATGCCTCAGAATTGACAGATGATTCCTTTTAAAAACTTGATAAAAGTGTCAAAGAAACAGTTAATTATTTTAGAAAATTAAGCAATGGTCATGCAAATAATGATTCTAATAGTCCAAAAATTATATTATAATAAGAAATGGAATAGGCAAAGGAAATAATTGAGACAACAAATAATACATAAGAAATTTTAGACAAAAAAAGGCAAAGAGTAATATAAGAAATAACTACCACTATTGATCATATTCGTTCAGAAATACTTAAAATTGAAAATGATGATACAGAAAAAAGATTAAATGAAAAATTAGAAAAATTATAGAAACCACAGATAAATCCATCATCTCTTAGTAAAGAATTAAGTGAACTACCAATTATTTAATAAATTGAATAAGCTGAAAATAATATAATAAACCTTAATAAAGTTGAAAGGGAAGAATTGAAAAGAAATTATAACAATTTAGTAAAATAAGTTACTAATATCATCTCAAGTAGATAAAAAAATTAAGCTACTTAAATTGCTTTAACTAAAGAGGTAATAAAAACAGAATAGAAATTGAAGTTACAAATTACTAAGACTAATAAAAAAAATTAAAGATTGTTAAAATAATATAATGGATTATTAAGTTAATATTAAAAAAAACTAAAAGAGGCTGAAAATAAGAAATATAATTTCGAAAAGATTGAATACATGAATAAAGAGCAATTAGAAAACTTTTTAGATAAATAAATGAAGGAAGAATTAAAAGCTAAATAAGAAAAAATAGAAAAATTAAAATAAAAAGAAGAGATTATCAACATAGAAAATCAAAAAAATGAATAAGAAAAATTAAATGAATGTGATTAATTTGAAGATATAGATTGAAAAATATCACTACATTATGCATATATAATAATTATCTAATAATTTTCATATTTATAATGCAATTGCAGCTTATAAAACTGATAAAGCCTTTTCTTTGGCTATTTAAAATTTTGGTAAATTTACTGGAGATTCTAATTGCCATCTATTTTTATAATGAAGATATTATAAGACTATTTCAAGTATATCTGCTGTAAAATCTGATATGATTTATGTTTCTCCTTTCATATCTGCATTTGATATCTGTTTTTTAAAAACTTCACTTAATCCAGCTATTTCTTTGGCAACTATGAATTCAATCCCATTAGATGATAGAATAGTTATGTAAGCAGATGACATTTATATTAAATTATTTAATATATATTTAAGAAAAAGAGAGAATCAATTAAATTATCATTTTTTAATACAAGCTTCTGGATTATAACAATACTCGTTGAATTATTCTTATTTATATTATTTACAATACCACAAAGAGTTTTATTTCGGAGCAATACGAAATTTTTCTCATTTTTATCATCTATCGTATCCTCAGTAATTCCTTCATAACCTTTAAATTTCTTAGGATAATATGGTGGATCATATTTTTTTTTAATTAATGATTCCCAATCAAACGAACTAAACCATGGATGATTTTTAACATCTAAAGGATTATTTGATCCTAATCTATTTTCAGGTTTTCTTTAGATAAGCTAAAAAATGCAATTAAAAATATACTTAATTTATAAAATCACCAGCTTCGATTGACCAAGCAACAGGTAATTATGATCTTTTAATCTAAACTTGTTTAGATAGAATTTATTCTCTAATCTCTTGTCTAGATTTCCCAACATAAGGTCTTTTTCCAAGCATACATTCATGAATAATAACTCCCAAAGCAAAAAAATCAACTGCAATACCATGATTTTATTTGCACATAACTTCAGGTGCCATATATCCAGGAGTTCCACTTGTATCTGCAGAATTTTCTGGTCTCCATACTCTTGCAATTCCCATATCTGTTAATCTAAGATAACCCTATTCATCAAAAACTAAGTTTTCTGGCTTAAGATCTCGATGGATTATTCCATGTTAATGGAGATACTCTAAAGATATAATTATACAAGCAGCAAAAAACTCTTAAAGTATTGTCAAATATTTTACATGATTCTTCCTCAGAAAACCTTTTGTTTTTACAAAGATGATATCTCAAATCACCTCCAGAAAGGAGATCAAGCACTAAATATAAATTCTCTCTATCTTAAAATGCTGAATGCATATTCACAATAAAAGGATGATGCAATTATTTTAATAAACTCATTTCATTTAATACTGATGTTACACTCTTTTTTTCAATTATTCTAAAGTATTTTAAAACAATACTTTGCTTTAGATAATATTTTCATAGCATAAAGTTGATTATTTTTTTTTCGTTTTACTTTGAAGACCTTACCAAATCCACCTTTGCCAAGTATATCTAAGATTTCGTAATTTCTTATTGATTACACTATTTTAAAAGATTAAAAATACTTGCTTCTTAAAATTCTTCTTTTTTATCAATTACATTACAATTACCCATTTTTCTAGATTTTATAATGATAATTATTTTATTATAGAATTTATCTATTAAATTTTATATATTCAAATATCCTTCCTAAAACTAAGATAAATAAACTTAAATATATCTCTTAAAATTTGAAATTAAGTGAAATAGAATACCTTAAATACAAAAGAGAATAATTTTTAATAATAAAAATATGTAATAAATTAATTTTATTGTATTTAAATTAAATAATCCAAATATGAGTTTTTTAACAATAATAAATCAACGTCCTCTCCCTCTCTTCTTTATTGGTTAATAGATTTCTTCTCCTTCTAAACTATCCTCCTCTTCAATTTTTTATTTTGAAGTAGATCCCCTGCCCTTCCCTTTTATTTTAGAACAATCATCACTATCACTTTCTTCTTGTTTACCTCTGCCTCTTCCTCTTCCTCTACCTCTACCACCTGCCTATCCTTTAGATCTAGATGGCATATTAGAGCATTCTAGACTTACATTACTCATAAATAAATTAACAATATCTCTATATTTTTCCATTCCTTTAAAATCTGGTTAAAGTAAATCTTCAGGTTCTTCAATATTTTACTCTTACAATGCCAATCCTTATAAATATGTATAAAATCTATATAAATAATTTATTATTACTTTTATATGGATGGATCTTCAAAATTTGAACAATCAAAATCTTAAATTGTTAAAGCATTCACTAAAATCTTAGCTGCATTCAATGTTTATCTTGTAATATCAGCTCCTTCTTATTTGACTGAAGATAATCCTCTTATATCATCAGCATAAGGTAAAAATATAAGATGTAATCCTGGGGGTGTTTAAAAATGATTTTCATCATATTATTCAGCTTAAGGAAGTAATGCACAAAATCTCACTTAAGATCCTTATTTAGGAACTAATCTAACAATTCCTATTTTCTCTTTCAATATCATTTATTGAATTAATGCATCAAAAAATTATGATGATCCATTTACATGTTCATCATCTGGATATAAAAAATAAGATGCTCTATAATTATGATAATCTTTTAATGCACTTGAAGATTTAAAACCAATTAAAGTCATTCCAGGTTTTTCAAATCCTTTTATTTTAGCCATATATTCTTTTGGAATTGCTATTTTTTCATTACCCAATATAAGATGAGTAGATATTTATTAAGGGAAGAGTGCTTGACCTGTTTCTTCATCAATAAATTATGCTTTCTTTTTAAGTTATTAATTGTATCTCCTATCTAAGGGTTTTCCAGTTGGTTTTTTAGCTTTATTTACTAAACAATATATTTTTAATCCAATTTTAATATCATCTATATCCATAATTAATCTATTCAAAGCTCTTTTTTTAAATTCTTTTTATTTAATTCTTTAATGTAAATCCATAATTTTAGTTGATGTATCAAGTACAGCATTGTTAATTTCATCCAAATCAACAGTTATGATATCACCATAAAATCTGGCAATTTTGAATTCATTTTAACTTGGTAATGGAAATAGTTCAATCTATACATCTGCATCCTTTAATTATTTGGCATATTTCAAAGCTGATGATCTAGCATTCTAATCTTTAAAATAAGGTAAATCATCTGGAGTGAATAAAAATATACGCATATTAAATTTATTCTTATCTCTAAAAAATATTAATAATATGTTTACAATTCTTTGAATTCATGATTACATAACCATAAACATTCATGAAAATGTGCATTATTACCTAATTGATAATCTTTTTCAAAATTTTGCTCTATTTTTAAACAATTTTTAATAATATCAGCAGATGGTCCATCTAATTTATAGATTTCTGTAATGTTATTGAATTTTAATTGATTATTAGTAGATTTCTAATTTTATAGATATATAATACTGTATTGTAAAATATCATACCAATACGATCATCAGGACTAGATATGATTTTTGCCTTCATAAAACTAGAAAAAGCAGATAATATTTTTGAAAATACTGTGCCTTATCCATCTAAATCCATATCAAACAATGCTTTTTTGCAATCAACTAAAAATATGACTGCATCTTTTTTGCTTCCTGCATCATGTACTGAAATATCAGCATCTTCACCAAATATATCTTCTCCATCTTAAATTTCTTCTATATCATCACCACCTACATGTTCTTCTTCAAAATCCATTTAATTTATTATTAATTTAATGAACAGAAACTCTACAGAATTATTTTATTAATTAATATCATTATAATTATTGGAATGATAATTTGTAAAAGTTCAAAAAAAAAAAGGATAAGATATTTTTGTCCTTTACTTTGTTTGATGTTAATTTAATTAACTATCTTAATAATATATTCAATAATAATCAAAATTGATAAGGATTTTAATATTACGGCATAGTTAGTCTTACTTAATAATTTTAATTTATTTGTTATGCCATTTGTTATAGTTAATTATACTGAGAAGTCAAATAGGAATAATTTTAACACAATTATGATTTCTCTTGTTATAATTAATTTATTCTTCCTTATAAATATAAATTCTAAAATTTATTTCAAGTTTCTAACCTATGCATTTAACTATTATATTTATATGACTTAATTTCTATTTTTCTCTTCCACCTATTGATAATGCATTGTATCTAAATTATCCTATACAGTATTTTGTCTTGGCTAGCATTATTCCTCCTTTGATAATCCTACTAAAATTATTAAACTATACTAAATACCTTAAATTAATATCCCAGGATTTTAAAATTCTTCTTAAGTCTTGTCCCTCTTTACTTTTTTAGACGTTCTTCCTTCTTTTCTAAAAATCTACATGATAGCCTTTGCTGTTGAAAAATTGATATTCAATTCTCTAGCAGCACTTTTTATTGTGCAACCTGTAGTTGTTACCTGCTTAATAAGTTTTTATCGCTGTTCATTTGATATTTTCTAGTACTTTAACCCATGCTTACCTAATTTAAAATCTTACTAAACTTTACCTTTATATCGAGACAGAAGTTCTTATTCTTCCTCTGGAGTTCTCTTTAGTGAAGATTTCTGGTTCAAATCCTTCACAAAATCATAAGAAGAGTCTGAGGATTCTGAGTCTTTAGATGATGTCGAACTCTTATTCTTTTATTATTCTTATGGTCTTTCCGCTTAAGAAAGTTATTAAATAGAAGTCATACAATTTGAGTATATCAATTTAAAAAATAATTGAAAAAAATGTTGAATTTAGCACTTTTTATAGTATTTTTTTTTATTCTTTCGTAGTCTTATTTATAAATAATGATGAGAGTTGTGATTAGTTGAAAAATGTATAATTCCAGATGTGTTTATAGGTATAATTTAAATATTAAACTTTCTCTAAATATATTTAAATATAAATCATTCTTTGATTGAATATTTATTTATATATAAAATATATCATCAAAAATATTAATTTTATTCATTATTAGAATATCTCATTTAAATTGATAAAAATATATGCAAAGATCATCCTCATAGTCTCTAAATTATATGGAAGTTTCATTTCAACCAAAATAAAACAAAAGTTAAAAAAATCTTATTGAATTGTTTTTAGATTGATAAAAAAATTGAATATATGAAATAAAAGAGTATTGATAACTTTATAAAAACTCAATTATAATATTAATTAATACCTTTTATTAATTAGTACAAATAGTATTTTAGTATTTCATAAATTATAATGATCTTCAGTTATATTTAGAATCAATATGGATTTTATAAAAGGATTGAAATAACAATTAATAAATTGATATTTGTAAAGATTTTATATTTTTGAAAGAGATTATTTGAAATAATTTTATTAAAACAAAATTAGGATATTTCACAATATCATATGTTCAATTTGAAATAGTTTTTGTACTACATTTAGATCTAACTATAGATCAAGTTAGTTCTTACTAAAGACTTTCAAATAATCCATTGATTTATTTTATTCAAGTACTAATTCATCCTAATTTAGTTTTATGGATATATTATACTTCATCATTATTATTTAATTAAGTTTTGACAAGAATGAATGGAAATCTTATTTTCTCACTTTCATCTACATCTCTCATTTTATTCAATTCTACAAGTTTCTTAAGGCTTTCTTATTATTTAATTTGATTTGTTGCAGAAGTTTTCTTTATTTATAATTATTCTTTTAAATTTTGCTGTTAAAATTAATTTTAATTTATTACTTTTCTAATTATTAAATTCTATTTTGTTAGATTAACTTATGTTTCTGTATTCTTTCTTATCAATTTCTTCTCCTTAATTACTATTCCAATTGAAATCATAACATTTAATGCATCATAAACTCTTCTTCTAAGATTTTTGATTTCTTTCTGTTTATCATTGTATTATCCATTAAACTCTTAAATCATCTCCTCTGTCAATTATTAACAAATATCACTATAAGCCATAGCTTCATTTGATAATTCCATCATAACTCTATTGCTGATGTATTTTAGACTCCACTTCTTCTGAGATTTTATAGGATCTAATTGAATCTTTGGTTTATCGAAGGGTTCAATCTAAACAAATAATTTCTTATTTGTGTTTGCTTGTGAATTGCAATTAGCTTCTGAATCTAAAAATATATTTTTTTGTCACAAAATTGTTGTATAAGCGCGAAAATATTCCGCCATAACATGTAATATAATATTAGAAAAGTAGATGAGAAAATTAAACATACCTTACATTAAGCCTTTAACAGGTGTCTGGAAGATATTTATTGCCATTGAGTCTTCATCTAATCTGAATTATCCTGTGAAATCCATATTAAAGTAATTTAATAAATTATTTATACAATTTAATTCTTCATAAATTATGCTTATGAATAATGGATATCAATATGTTATAATCATCTAATAAATAATAAGATTTATGAAAACAAAATGAACAATATTAATAAAAAAATCCTTTGAATATTTATGATTGCAGAAATAATATTATATTTTATGAATATATTTTGAGTAGAATTCAATCCCATATTGAACTTCTTTACTCTATATTCTTAAATCTATGTAAAGTAATCATTAATAATATGTGTCCAAATGCTTAAAATTTACTTTATGTATTAAACTATATTGATTCTTTAATGTAGGAATAGCAATTGCCAATTTTTCAAAATTTATTCTTTCTTAAAATCAAATTGCTTCAAATAAATGACTCTAATTATTAGTCATCAACCTAACAATTAAATATCATTTAACTCTTTCAATTTGATATTTATTACTTAGTCTAATTCATATTGAATGATACATTTAGTATTTGTAATCTATAACATAATATGACTTATTATTACATTAATTGCTAACTTGTAAAAGTTTAATCATTGTTCTTAAGCAACAATTCATAAAATATAAAGAACAAAAAAAAAATTTCATAAATTTCAAAAGATATTCTACATATTTATAAACAAATGATAATTTTTTAAGTTACCAACTTATTTCTTAAATCTAAATTTATTTTCTTGGGTAATTTGATCAAAAACTTTTAAAAACAAATCTAGATAAGAATTTACTTATGAAATATTGAAACATAAATATTATTATCAATAAATATGATTAAAAAATAATATATTAAATATGAACACAACAATTATTTCATATAAATTATAAATCCTCAATTATTTTGTATCAATTTTCTTCTTTTTTTTAATCAAAATCAAAGATATCTATTGATGTTTTCAAAAATTATTCAGTTTAATTTATTTTACTATTCTTTATCTACCATTGTTAAAAGTTGTGTTAATTTATGTCATTAATATTGAAATTTGGAGTTTTTATAGATTATTATTTAATCTATTCATTATTTGAATTTTCAATATTTGAAAAGATCAATTAATGTTTTTCTTCTTAAACATCTGTCATCTTAAATTTACTTCTTGGTATTTATTCAATCTTTTATTTACTTTAACAAGAAGATTAAGGTTTTTTCATATCTAAATCGAAATTATTTGATAATTCCTTTTAAGATTTTATATCTATGTTATCAAAAATGATGGATTCTACTAATGGATTGTTGTGAAGATTACTTAATGTTTCAGAATCAAATGGATTTTTACTTGGAGACTGAAATATTTGTAGCTATTATTATTCTTGAAATATCAAATTATCATTTTGTAAACTATTTGAACTAATTTAACTTTAAGCAGCATATCCAAGTATCATACTTTCTGTTTAGCTTTATTCTTAAATCGAAATTTCTTAATCAAATGATGAAGCTTAAAGTGTATTTTATAAATTAAAAACTTAATTATCTTTGGATATCTATTAATTATTTTATGGCTATCTAAAATGAGCCATCTATTGATAAATACTATAATCTAAAACTAGATATTTCACTTTAGATTTAGGTTGATAACATAATTTTTTAATGAATTCATCTTGTGATCTATCAGATTCAATTTTTTAATCATCTACATTAAAAACTATTTTTCGTGGTGGTTTTGATTTTTTAATATTCTAATGTTATTATGAATTATAAAATTGATTATTGAAATATTTTTCAATTTAAATATTTCTTGAATTTAAATTCATTCTTACAAAAGTACATATCTTAGAAAAATGAAATGATAAAAATTTTAATTATTCAAGCATATCTTCAATAATAAAATGATTTAGTTGTACTTTAGGTATATTTACTAAATTTTTCAAAAGATAATATTATTGGATTATAGATTTATCTTTTAGTTTTATTAGGTTTATATATTTATTATTCTAAATCTAATAATATTTAGAGTACAAATCATCAAAAATGTATTATGAAGTAAAAATTGGAAAGTATGGATATAATTTAGAATATTCATATGTTTAGTTAAATTATAGAATCGATTGCTAACATAAGTCTAATAATTACTGCGTAATCAAAGCAGCCTTGGATGGAATAATGTGACACATTTATGATGGAGATGGAGGTGGCTGTAAAGATACAAGAGATTCTGTACGAGATATTTTAAGAGTATTTTAATTTTCATCTGATTATTGACTATCAAATTATACATTCAAAATAGGCATTTATTATCCTTGTAATTTAAGTTTTATTATTAAAAATCTATGAATAGTTAATGAACCCTTCTCATCAAATTCATAAATCAAAATAGATGGTTAACATTAATAATTAAATTCTTTGTTATCTCTTATCACTTTATAAAGTCCAGGTCTAGAACCTAGATATTCTTCATAAGGTAAAACATAATTTAATACTGATACTCCTTTGATAATATGAGAAAATGAAGGAAGATGGATAGGATTTCCTTCGTAATCATCTATAGTTCTCAAATCTTAACCACACACTTATAATACAAATCCATCCTAAATTCCATTTGGAATAACAATAATAAATTTAGCTTCATGAGTTTATATTATAGTTATATTCCAATCTGATTCTGTAATTTTAGTTAATAAATGATTGTATTTCACATTTTACAATAAGTCTTCAAGATGTTTTTGTTATTTAGCTTATTTTTTTAATGGATCATAATATAAAATGTAATGTTCAAATTAATTTTAAGATAATGTTGCAAATGATAAATAAAGATGATTTTCATGTATTTATTTGATATAATATTCTTTAGAATATACAATATCAATATCTATAGAAATCTATTCTTTATTCTCAAAATCTTATAAAATATATAATTAGTTATCTAATATTTAAAGTAAAGATATTTGATTTTTTAATTTGAATATACAACTTGCATCATTACTATGAGTTGTAATTTATTATAAAATATCATTTTTGTATTAATATAATACGAATTAATCAGTATAAGTTTTAATTTTGAGTAAAATGTAATCATCTAAAATAGAGATTCTTTTTATTGAATTTTAATTTAAAATCTTCTTAGTTATCCATTAATTATCGAGATAATTGCATAAATAAAGAGATGAATTTGTTTAAATAAGTATTTATTCTTAAAATTAATATAAACCATATATAAGTTCACAAGGATGAGATGTAATTTAATAAGTTTAACATTTATGTGGTAAATCAAGTAGAATCTATTAAATAGTTAATGGATTTAAAATTAAGATTTCTCTTTCATGTCCTATAACTTAAAAATGCTTATAATTTATAGCTAAATTAGCAGAAGAAATCCAATTTTAATGTAAATGAAATATATGATCAATTTTACCACTACCAAAAACTATTTATGAATCATTTACTTTTGTAATTAATTAAAAATTAAAAGGAGGATTTGCTAAATTCATAATTTCTCTAGGATCATTTTATACTACAGTAAATTAAATATCATCAAATTATTAATAATAATTTGTATTAAATGATTTATCCCATTCATATTCTTATTATCTTGATAAATCATTTGAAAATTCTTATTAATTTATAAATTCATAAGCATTTAAATATCCATAATCATCTATTATTATTATTATGGGATATTCATCAGTACTACTAAATGATTCTTAACTTTTTTTAATTATATGATATTAATCTTTATTCATTAAAGTTAAGCCTCTAATTCCTTAAGTTTTAAGTATTTCTACTTTCTTATTTTTATTATTATTATTATTATTTAATATATTTAAATATTCCAAATTCCAAAATATTAGTGTACTTAAATTTGTTCCATAAAGAATAAAAAGTTCCCCCATAATTTACATTCCAAAGTCTCCATTATTATTTGTTTCATTAATAAGATCTATTTTTAAATTGTCTATTTATTAATTGAAATTATTTGATGCCAAATCAAACCATATGATTTCAGCATAATAAGATATTTTTTCTAAAATATTTTAATTTTGTAATTGATATCCACAAATACATAATAAATTTTTAATAATAAAGATTGATTTAATTTATATTGAATTGATATTTACATTTAAATTAAATTCTTTTATTGAACTATTTAAAATATTTGAATTCTTTTTAATGTAATAGTAATCATTTTCTACATAAAATCCTGCTTATATTTATGTATCTTTAAGAATTACTTAATTTTAATATGATATCAAATCAATAAGTACAAGCTTATCCTCTAAACATAGAAATAACTTATTGATCTCAAAATTTAATTATAAAATATTCTCATATGTAAATACTTTTGATAATATTAACTAAAATTGAATTTTTGATATACATTTTACTAATTAGTTTAGAAAATTAAAATAGTCTTTTCTGTCCTTACTATTATTTAATTTCTTATATTGTGCAAAGATATAATATTTCCATAATTTAGTGTTAATTATTAATTAGGAAAATAATTTGAAAGATTTTCTGAAGAGAATTGATCTATTATACAATCATAGAATAAAATGGAATCTTTTTAAGCAACTAATATTTAATCATTTAAAATAGCTAATTAAGAACTTGAGTTTGTAAAATAAGCAGAATATTTATTATTATTTACAATGCTTTGATCAATACTATTTATTTGATCTATAAATTAATAATCCATTATCATTTATACTCTATATTATAATCTATTGATATACTTAGTTTATTCTTGATTTGATTAATTAAACCGTCTATTTATATGATTGGTATTAAAATTTTGATGGAGATGAAAGCATGCAAACTTATTAATTTTCATAATAAAATTTATATATATATATATATTTTGATTAAATGCTTCATTATTTAATAAACTATTTATAATTTTCAATTAAATTAGATGCAGATGAAAATATTTAAATATTTTTATTTTCTTACAATTATTCGATAATAAGAATACAATCTTATATTTTAAAATAGTAGGTACTATTATAATCAAGTATTTTTTGTATAATTGTAAGTGCTGCTTATAATTTAGTAGTATCTATCATATCAGTCATCAATATATTTTTACAAAGATTAAGTAAAATAGATAATTATTGGTCATCAAATATTTCTATATTACAAACCTCTAAACCCAATAATGTAAATTCTTAACATTTTAAATTATAGAAATAATAATGTTGAGTTGAATTAAATTCTTAAGCAAATATTGAACATTTAGAATGTTAATGCATAACTTACATAAGTTTCAATATTTCTATCTTAGCTAAGTTGACTTCATATTATTACCCATTTCTAAATAATAAACGAAGATCATCATATAATATATCATATAAAACACTTTGATCACTTACTTTTCTAAAGATTTTAGTAATAGTTCTTATTCCTGCCACAATACCAAGTTGATCCTTATCAAATAATTTTTATCTTAAGAAACTAGTCAAATTAGGTAAGGACATCATTTATTAAATGAATTAATCACTCATATCTTTAAGTTGATCTAATACTTGACTAATAAAACCATAAACAAACCAAACTACATTTTCTTTATATTCACAATTATTTTATGAAGGAATTATTAGGATATAATTCAAAATTTATGTAAATAGATCAATATCAATAGTTTCTAACCTACTTCTAAACCAATCATTCATAATTCTTGCAATATTATTTTTTATATTTTAATCATCATATTTTTACAATATTTGTAACATCAATTAATCTAATTAATTTTCTATATAAATAGATCTAATTTTCTATTCATGAGTAATAGAATTAGCTAATCCTAATAATGAATGACTTAAAAAAATCTGATTTTCATGATAAAATGAAATTTTAACTAAATCTATTAGTAACTAAAGTATTCCTTATTTTAATAACTCAGAACACAGTTCATAATTACTATACATCATTTATGCTAATAACAATAATGAATCAGATCTATATTCAAGTGAGAGGTTTTCATTATAAACTGTTTCTTTTAATAAATAAACAACATCATTTGCTTCCACTAACATTTTTATTGCATAATGAGAATTATCATCTATATAATATTATTATTATAATACCATCATCTGTAAAGTGAATTGCAGGTTTTAATAATTCAAACCTTAATTCATCTGTCAAAGTAATATCTTAAAACTATTTGATTAGAGAATCAAATTATTTAAAATCATAATTGATCTAGTTCAATTACTAAAGATTTCTTTGTCTTTACTTATCTCTAAGAGTACTGATTTTTGATTCTCTAAAAGTTACTAATAAATTTAAACCTATCTTAATTTCTAATTTCTGTAGAATATTGTTGAACTGCATATTAAGATTGTGTTAGTTGAAAATTCATATTTTATTAATTATTTTTAGTAAAATATATAATAGTATATCTATAACACACTAATATACAAAAATTAAGACAATCATCATGTGTATTTTAATATAATCAAGTGCAAACTATAAACAATTATTAAATAGTCATAGAATTTAAAGAAAGAATTTTTGAAAAGGATATTTAATATTTGTAAGTAAAAGGATAAGCTTATGTAGAAAAGAAAAAAAGCAATCAATTAATAAATAATAAATAATAAAGTAATTGCTCTATTGAAATATTCATAAATAATTCTATTAATATAGATTAATTGTGAAATAAACTTTGTAACTAGAACTAGTTAATTTAAAGAATTTTTGACAAATTTTATTAAAACAATTGTTAATTATTTAAAATATTTTAATAGTTCAATTATTGATTCTGCTCTAAACTAAGCTAAAATTATTCCTATTTTTGAACAAATAATTAAATATATTTTTTGGTAACTTAAATTCATTTTTTGCTACAAAAAAATAGTTTTATAGAGACAGTGTTATATAATTAATCACAAAATAAAGATTAAATGATTTTATGATATGAATCTTATTAGATTCCTTTATTAACGTGAAGTTTTTTTAAGATGTAATTTATTATTATATATGATTAGAAGTGTAAAATAATTTTGAATCAAAAATTACTTAATTATAAAATTTAATTGTTTAGGGAAAGATTCAAAATTATTATTCATTGTCAGAATATATAATTTAAATGAAGATGAACAAAATATATTAAAAAAGATTAATTAAGACAATGTCAAAATTGGTAGATATCTATTCTTAACAATATGATTTATATCATATAATCAGAGGGAATATGATATTTTCTTATTTCCTAAGGTCTTCTCCACTATAACTCATATATGGTGTAATTTCAACTAATTCATTATCTTAAGTTCCTTCTAATTACAAGTATCTTTTATGAACATTGGAGAGTTAAATCACTGCCTTTTTTGGATCATCAATTAATAAAGCATAATCTTCTGTCTAATATAAGATAGTGGAATTTGCTATTTCTATTATATCTTATATATGTTTTTCAAATTAGATTGTTGGTCCTCTTCTTATAACATGATATCTTTAAGAAAATTTCATTGACTTTTCATGATTTGATTTTAAATTGTTTAGAAAAGCAACAGATACATACAAGTCATTTAAACACATCTTTGCTAAATTTTCAGGATTTTCTGTCATACTAGAATCTTAAGTTTCCATTGTTTTAAAATAGCCATTCTAATAAAATATTCTATCATCTTATGTTGAATTTGTTTCGATTACTTTACAAATTACATCTGTCTAATTTTAATTCATTAGATTAAGCATAATAGGATCTAAAGGAAGTCCTGCCAAATTATCAAAACCCAATAAATGAATATATTACATATTTGGAAATTTTCTTATATTAAATTAAAACAATATTACTTTTAAAATGTTGACAATTATAAGAATATGCTTCCTGTACCATTTGGTGCTAAAACAGGTTAATTTTATTCAAACATCACCTATCCATATTTATTAATAATTGGTAGTGACTTTTACTGAATTACATGTATGTAAGGAAACCCAAAATCTTTTTTGTTTTTAAGGTATTATTGAAAGGCAGCAGCATTTTAATCAGAAACCAATATCCCAATAGGGAAACCACTAAAATCTGTAGTTTCTTAGGCTTATTATTGTTAAATTTGATAGAGTACCCATAATGATAATCTTTTTTAACCGTTCCATCATAATTTAAAAAATACATTTTTTGGATGGAAATCCAATATCCTTAAGAATTTTATTAGGCAATCGAGAACTATTGCCACCACATAATAAAATCAAACCAACTTTACGTTACTAACTATTTTATAAATATAATTACCTTAATTAGATCAAGGTCCTTATCAACTTGAGTATTACAAAATTTAATTTATCCTTTGAATATATCCATATGAGTCTATTTACAACAATGATAAAATAACTAAATTATTGTATTATTATAGATACTGAGTCCACTGTCTCAAAATCTATCCATTCTATTTTAGACATAAATTCTTTTTTTTCTTAGGTATTCATTACACTAAGTAATTTTAAGATGTGTTCTTATTTTGCTGCAATAATTCTTTGAATTAATGAATTATAAGTAGTATCAATTTTTTCATCTACTGTTATTTTAATACTTACTCTAAGCAAAATCATTTGCTAATGTTTCAAGTTTCTAATATGTTGAATATCGATTAAAATCTAATTCATTTGTGATATTTTCTGTCTAAACCTTGGAAGTACATTCTCCCATTTATTACTTTTTATAAATAAAAATAATTTATATTAGCATATTCAAAATTCACTTTTATTATTTTCGTTTTTTATAGAGAATGAAAGTTTTCAATAATCCTCATTTCCATTCTAAAGGCAGTTCATCTAAACCTTCTTCACTCTAATCTTCAAGAGTAGGTGGTAGTAAAATAATAGGAAGTCCATAAGGATAAGAATAAGACCTTAATGAAATGTTATAATCACTTAATCCAACATAAATTATAGCATAGGAAGAAGAATCGAAATTTGATTTAATATAAGAAATGCAACAGTTGAAAACTAAAGTATTAGGTTTACTTAAAAAATACTAAGTAATGTTATAAAATGAGAATGCAAAATAAGTTAAGAGTAAAATTAAATCAGATGTTCAAGAAATTTAAATTGAA
Organism: Paramecium primaurelia; assembly: GCA_905182975.1. NCBI lineage: Eukaryota > Ciliophora > Oligohymenophorea > Peniculida > Parameciidae > Paramecium > Paramecium primaurelia. The sequence continues at coordinate 248,672 of CAJJDM010000012.1, forward strand.
TATGAAGATATAATAGCATAATATTAGATAGATTAGAGTCAACTTGAAATAGAGAACAATATTCCAACTGTATAAAAAGAGAAAGTAATAATTATTTATAATATAAAAGGAATTGAACACTTATTTTAATTTAGTAGAAGAATTCTTAGAGAGATTCTCTCATCATAAAGCTACATTGAATTATTTTTCAATTTTGTAACAAGAGAAAATGAATCGAAATGGATTAGGAGTATTCTCTGTTGATCAAGATGGCAGATAATCTATGTATGACTTTTAAGAATAATTGCCTGATCTAACTGATAGCAATAATTCAGAAAATACTCATGAAGCTTAATAAGCAAAGATAGCCTTATCAAATTCATAAAAATTAAGAAGTTAGATTAGAAGACGTTTCTTTGATTTAGCATTGAAAGTAAAAGAAGGCTTACCACTTTATCATCCAGGTAGATAGATTTTGGTTTCTATTCTTTTTGAAGATGCAGAAGAAGAAGGAATTGATGAAAATGAATGGGAATCATGGATTGTGAAATAATTAAATAAATGATTTATAATGTTATAAGATGTACCAACACTAAATTCTCTATACTGATTCTCCTACTAAAACAAAGTCTTTGGCTCCTTCCAAACCTCTCTAAAAAATATATTTGATATTATTAATAAGGCATTTCAATTCATTATTGGAGAATTCACTCAAAGCATTAAAAAATGAAAGAGTACCTATATAAATAAATTTAATAAAAAGGATAAATCAATTTTTAGAGATTGAATGTTAATAATTGCAAGTGTAATAATAATTGGAAAAGGGAATTTAATAAAAAATAATTGAAGATCTTAATTTATTAGTATTATGTCATATTTCAAAACCAATAGTTGATTTCCTAGAAAATCATTTTATTGTTTATGCTGAAGAGTTGTAAATAATTATTTTGGAAATTAATCTTTCACTTTTTCAACCTAGAATTATTCAATTAATTAAATAACATATAGTCACCAGTATGAACATAGTTACTGGAAACTTATATTCTCATTTATTAGAATAATCACATTAATTAATATGTATTTTATCATTTGAAGTTAGTGATTAGATTTGATTAATATTCAGAGGTTACATAGAACCTTTCATTTCTAAATTACGAGAAATAGTAATACTTATTAAATATTATAGACCATCCCATAGATATTATTAAATAAATATACTATCTTAGCATTATTCTAAGAATTAAGTTAGAATATCTATTAAACTATATAAGACTTTTTGAAATTTACACTATTTCATTTTGCTTAACCTGATATTATTGAAATATTTATGGATATGCTATTGAAAATTACGATACATTAATATTGAAAAATAAAATTCTATCTAACTCAGCGTAACAAAATGAAAATATTAACAAAATATCAGTTGATTAAGTATTAGATTGTCTTCAAATATGTACCACTAAAAAAAGTAAGTCGATCGCTGTATATAAAATTTAATATAGGCAAAAGGTACAAAATAATTAACTGAATATGATGAGGATTAATGTACATAATCAACTGATAATAAATCTTGTAATATGCAAAAAGATGTTAGATATTATTTAAATGGTTTATATTTGGAGTGTGAAGATCCTTAATCAAAATTTATCATCTATGTTATGAATGAAGAATTTAAAGTGATATATGCTCCACTTGTCCCACTTGTCAAAGATCGGCATTTTAGAAGGTAAATTGATTATATTCTATTAAGACTTTTGTAATTGATTATTAAGGCAAGGGTGGATTCTTTAAAAAAATATTCTAATAGAAAATCATATTGGGGAGTTTACCCCAGTAAAATTTAGATCAATGAAGGAATTGATTCATTCTAATTGGATTCATGAATAATTGGCAATAATCATATTAAATTAACATTAAGAGGATGTGTATTAATTAAGATGAAAGATTGAAGAAAAGATGGATACTATGTTTGGATCATTTTAGCTAATATTAATAGAAATAAGTATATAAAAAATCTATTAGTAGAGAGTTTTAACAACATTTCAGTGAAAATGCAGTGAATAATGGATGTATGCAATATTTAATTGCATATTTGCCTTTACTTAAAGAATTTTTTAATTTAGGAGGTTTTGGTGCAAAAGCATATTAATAAGTTAAGGAATTTATACTCCTTAGAGAAAATTTACTTCTGCATTAGCTATATTGTCTTCGTTGGTGTCAGGTGCTATAATTGGTTAGGCTTTGATTCCAATACCATTGGTAGGATGTATTGTTGGAGGAATTATTGGAGGTTATTTGGAGAATAAGGGAATGACTAATTATACTAAGAGTAGAAATCTTAAAAAGTTATGTAAAAATTATTATAAAATTAATTATAAGATGGTCATTGGGAATGCAATATGATCAATTTAGATATTTTGGTTATAAATTTTAAAATATTAAATGATTACATACCCAAAGTTTTAAGTGAGGATAGTGAGAGACAAACAAAATGGATAAATTTAGTGATATTTACAATATTGAGTTTGTTCTTTAATTTAAACGATATAGTGAAAGTGTGGCAAGAATGTTTAGACTGTTTACTAAAAATATATATAAATTGAGAAAATATCATTGGCAGATACTCTAGAAAATTTAAAATAGATAGTTGAAGTCATAGTAAAAAATCTTTGACTTTATATTAATTTAAATATGAAAATACCTCTTAATACTCTTGAGTAGCCAAAAGAAATCGACCGTCGTGTAATTTCTTTCAATTTAAATTTAGATCTTGGCATCAATCTTAACAAGCCCTCACTTCTTGGAAGAGTTGCTTTAATTAGTGAATGACAAGAGTAATGTTATCCACAAATTATCTTTGGGATCATTAACTTTACTTATGGATAAATTAGATGATTATATAGAAAATATGGCTTAACAAGTATAATAAAACTCTAGGCATGATTGTTCGTAATTGTTAAATCTCATTAATAGTTTAATGGAATATGAATGTTATAGGTAATTATTTTAAAAAATTTTGATAGAAAATTGTTTAATTCATTAGAACATCTGTTAAGCATAGTGGAGCATACAGATAATTTATAAAATTATGAGACTATTATGAACATTCTGATCAAAATCTGTGATTAAGCAATAAATATAAACAATCCTTAATAGAAAGAAATTTGCAATTAATAATTAAGAGATAATATTCCTAGATTGATTTATCTGAATAGATTTCTCTTTGATCATAATAATACTCTTTCATCTACTAAACTTGAATTGATTGATTATTATCATGATGATCCAAATTATTTTGCCATTACAGATAATCCAATTTAATTTCCTTAATTACAATTTGAATATGTAGAGCCAACTATTTTAGATGAATCCTATGCAGATTTATGTAAAAATGGTGTTCATAAGAAAGAATTACAGCATTAAACATCAATTAAAGTATAATATATTTATTTAATATATTTAGAATTTTAATATTTAAGATGATAAATCTATGTCTGCTCTACTTTTAGCTAAAACAATCTTAGATTAGAAAGATATGCCTTTAACTCCATTAGTAGAAGCAGTAAAATATAGAATTTTAATTTACAGAGGTTTATCTGAAAATAAAATTGAAACAAATACATTAGTAATAGGTATGCACATTTTATCACTTGAAATGAATATGTTATTAGATGCTTTCTGTTCAACTCATGATTGTGCTTTCTTGTTAGATTAAGTATTTATTGAGAAAATTGAATATGAATAATACTTCAGTATTTATACTAAACTATTTTAATTGAAAACTGTATAACCTAAATTACTTGTAACTATATTATCAACTTTGGATGAAATATTAATTACAGAAAGATAATAAGATAATGAAATTGCATTAAATACAGCTAAAAATTATGATGAAACTTTTTTACAATTAATTTATGATGTTTTATCAATGTAACCACATTAAATTGAAATTGAATCAAGTTATCCATTAAAATATAATGGATAATTATTAAATGAATAATGTGCTAAAGATGAAGAAGTTGCTTGTGGTATATTCAAATTATTTTCATCTGAATCTGGAGTATTATTATTAAGTCGTAGCAATATAGCACTTGGATCATCATAAGCTTTAATTAGAACACTCCTTATTTAAGATAATAAATCATTTTTGCCTCCTGAAATCCTTAAAGCAGGAATTGGAATGTTAGGAAGATTGTCTAGAAAAGAAGATTTATAAAGAGACCTTAAAATATTTAATGATTTAATTAAAGTAGTTGAAAACCTCATTTCTATAGGACCTAATCTTATCAAACCTACAGAATAAGGATTTTAACAAGTTACTTTTGATGAAACTGATTCTATTATTTCATTTTCTATCTAGAGTATTAATGAACATTTCAAAGACGATCTTGGAAGAAGATATAATAGAGCTAATGCACCTACAATCGCAAGAAAAGTATCAGAAACTTAAATCATTAAAAAACTATAAAATTTGTTATAAGACAGTAGATATACTCTTATAATACAATAAACACTCATTTTGATTTCACATCTTGCAAATGAGGTTCCTACTCTTATTGGAAGATTAATAGATTCTCAATTACCATAATAATTAAATTCTATAATACAGAATCTAAATGATACTTAAATTAATAATAAAATGGTTAATGCTATATTTTAATTCTATTTTAATGTTTCATTAAAAGAAGAAGGATATGATCAATTTAATACTTTTGGCTTATAATTCATGCAAAAAATTCTTGATTATTGTTTAATTTAAACTAATGGACCTAAAGAAATATTAACATCTGTAGGATAGAACATTGCTAAATATTTACAAAAAATTGATAAGGTAGCTCCATAGGTAATTAATATATTAAACATTGGATTGGAAAGACTTTATAATTATTTAATTGATAAGAGAAATAATTTAAAAGAAGACACATATTAATAATATTATGAAATTATTACTAAAATCTCAAATCTATCAATTTTAGTTTTCAAAATGATTCATAATTTACATCCATCTTAATAAGCTGAAATGAATGCCAAAGGATTTTTTGAAAAATTACTATTGTTTTTTGAATTTCCTACTTTTGATTATAAAATTGACTTAACTAAAGTATTTAGATTATTTGCCTAATTAGATGAATTTGATAATCCATTTAAAGCATTATCTAAAGTATTTGTCTCAATTTCTAAATTGGAGAGTAAATTAGGTTGTAACTTAGAAAATTCAAATATTTTAATTGATGAATCATTTTATAGCTCTGAGAAATTCTTTCTTACATGTTCTTTAGACTAATTATAATAGAAATTAGAATTTGTTTCATATTATTCTTAGACTGAGTAACTTATGGAAGTATTAAAACACTATTTAATGAATGGTTAAATCAGATATGAATAATAGGGAATAGGAAAATTATTAAATAAGAGTTGTTCCTTACTTTTAATATTAATAAGATCTATTAAGTATGGGTAAGATTAGAAGATGGATTAAGCTTTCAAAAAATCTGTTTTCTATTAATTTATATAATTATTAAAGGTCATTATAATTAATTCATATAGAATTACAAGAAGAATTAATAATGAATTACAACCACTTAGCAATTTATTTTGTTAATTAAGTTAAAATTTAAGGAATGAAAATATTCAAGTAATTTAATTGCATTCTTATTTAATTAATGATTTATTAAACAATCTAGTTGAAGGTAAAAAGTATGCAGATTTTCAGAATTTGCATCCAGATTTTTTAAGTCTTTTAATAAATTCTGATTTTTTAGAGAATCTAAAATCAGGAATTAGTTCATTTATATAATTGGTTGGTTAGAAAAGTAATATTGAATCTATAGATTTACTTGGTTGGTAATATGCAAATATTATAAAATTAATATATCTTAACAAAATAGATTAAAGCAAGAAAATGTAAGGATACCTATTGATTCCAAAATAAATTGAAGAAATATAAAATCTACTTACAATTACCTAATGTTTATCAGATGATCCTATATATACAATTTAAGAATAGTTACTTAATAAAGCAATATTTATTTTCAGACCTTCATTTTTATAAGATTTAATATGGAAAGATAAAGATAACTTTTTCTAAAAAACTTATTAAGTCTTAAGAGATGAAAATGGAGGTGAAGTAGATATACTTTAGTAAGATCCAAATGAAGTGAGAACAAAACTTAGAGATATGGGTTATCAAGAAGATGTAATAACAATTGCATTATAAAATAATGATATTTATGATGTGACAAGACTTACTGATTGGATATATGAAAATTTAGATCTAATTGAAGAATAGAAAATCAAAATGATGGAAATTCAAAAAAATGAACCATCCTTAGAAGTCATTACATAACAAATTCATAATAAATAAAAAAATCTTAAATAATATATCTAAACAAATATGTTATATTTTAGTAAATTTGAAGAAAGTATCTTCTAATTATTGGAAGGATAGATTATGCCTTCATTATTAAAATGTTTAAAATAGGTTGTATATGAATAATTCAAAATTTAACTAAAATTCAAAGATTGTGAACCTGAAATCAAACCTCCATCCACTGATAATATGAAAGTAATTATTACAATTTTGCATTTTATATACAAATAAAAAAATCTTGTTGAAGAATATGAAAGCATTGTAACTGAATTAATGAAATTGGCTTAGGAAATAATGAAATAATAGGATGATCTAAGCCTAAAAGCTATAAATCATATTTTAGCAATCTTAACACTTTTTATTACTGATGACTAAAAGAAGAAAAAAAATCATCATGACACAGTAAATGATATCCTTTTGGGAGTGATTAACATCTTAAAAGGCAAAGTTCAAAATCATACAACTTCAAAAATTTGTATTGAAATTCTAGTTAGAGCATTTTAAGTAAACAAAGATAATGTTTAAAAATTTGTCTCCCAAATGAGAGGATTGGAATATCTGATTAGAATTAAAGGAGATTCACAAAATCATATGTTCCCCTTGACTAAATTAGTACTTTCAATTGTTCATGATAAGAGTTTAGTAATTGCTTAGATTGAAGCAAAAATTAAAAAGTTACTATATAATTAAGAATATAATAAAGAAATTGAAAATATCAATAAACAATAATAATAACCTTAATCATAGGTTCCATAATAACATTAAACTCATTATCCTATTTGCTTTTAACCAATTTATTATAATGTTCCTATAACAAATGACATAAAGATTGCCTCTAATCACCCAGCATTATTAACTATATAAAATCATACATTTTTTAAAGATGAAGTAAAAGAGGTCATGTCTCATTTATTTGAAGATGGAGAAACAATTGATGGAGTTAAGTATTTAAATCTAAGAAAAGGTTGTTCATTACACACTTTTGATTGTGTTTAACCTACTAGTTTTTAAAAGCACAAAGAACCTGAAACAGCAAAAAAAAGTAAATAGATCTAAAAAAAGAAGAAAAGCGAAGATAAACTATAATTGCAATCTAACTTTTAGCATACTTAAGAAGCATAAATTTTAATCAAATTATTAATATAATAGATGATAAGCTCATTTTTTGAAAATGAATAATATCAATATCATTGGTATACTATTACTTAAGTATTATAAATAATGATTAGACGTTATCCTGTTTTAATACCAAAATTAGTAAGAGTAAATTGTAGTAAATTATTAAAGCCTTATTAAAAATAATTAAGTACAGATTATCAAGATCTAGAATTACCTAGAAAAATCTCTTTTCTTACTCTTATTACTAGAATAATGACTCCTGCAAAGAATCTACTATTTGAATTATGTTTAGATAATGTCTTATTATATTAAATGACTAATAATAATATAGTTCCATTTTCAAATGAAACAAGAAGAAAAATTGTTAATGAATTATATGATGGCATTGAAAAAAGAATTAAGTTATTTGATTCAATTGTTTGTTAATACTCATATACTTTGATACGTTTGTTATAGATAAAGTCTGTGGCAAAGATTTGCTATAGAAATATTCATGATACAGCTAATTCATTTAACTTTATTAAATTATATATGGATGGTATGAAGAGCTTTGAGTTAAAGTCATATTATATTTATGAAAAAGAATTACAATTCATTACAGAAACCCTAGCAGTTCTTTTCAATATGGCTATTTATCTTTTATTTTATAAGCCTACCCCAATTATTATTTCTAAATAACAATAAGAATAATATGGAGATCATTTTCAATTACAAGGTATGATAGGATAATTGTTACCAGAAGAAATCAATTCCCAATTAGTACCAAATAAAAGTATTTTATATCAAGATTCAATCAAATATTTCTAAAAATGGCCACTATTACCCATTTCATTTTTAGAAGAATTGAATTAAAATTAATAACATGAAGAGTTAGAATTTTAATAGTTCTTATCTCCTTTTAGAAGAAGAAATAGACTTGTGAATGTTGAATTGATTGCAAATATTGATGAAGATGATGGTATGTTAGAATTAGAATATGATGATAATGATATGTAAAGTGAATAAAGTGGAGACTCTCATAATTCTCATGAATCAGCTCCAGAGGATCTTGAAGAGGAAAATAGTTGGGTATCTAGTTAAAGTGGAAATAATTAAATAGAAGCTGAGGAAGCATAGAATTCTTCATCAAGTTGGACTGATGAAGAAGATGAAGATGAAGATAATGACTAATAAGAGGAAGGAAGTGAATAAGAAGAATAGGAAGAAGAAAATGCTTTAAATAGTGATTTATAAAGTGATAATGAAGAAGATATTGATTAAGAAGAAGATGAAGAAGAACATGATGAAGATTAAGAAGAAGGGATTATTGATTAAGCAAATGATGGATTTGAATAAGAAGTTTAAAATAATGAAATTTCAGAAGAAAATATTGAAGTCACAAAACAATTTCATCATCTTACTAGTAGAGAAGATTAGGCATTTGCTAAAATGACTAAATCTATTACTCAATTAATTGGCATTCAATTTCCATAATAATTTGCCAAAATTTTAGATAAATTAGTTCATTCTCTACCAAAATTGAATTCTCCTGATGATTCTCAACCAATTAATTGGTGGACAGAATTAACACAATATATCTAAAAATCATTCTAATTTGATGAGAGATCATACGGATAAGATTTAAGAATGCAACCACTTTTTAGAGATAATAGATTCAGTACTGAAATCTTTAGAATTGATTAAAATGATAGGATCATTAACAGATTTTAAGCAGCAAGATTTGATTTAATTGATAGATAAGAAAGAAATGAATAGCTTAGATAAGATAGAATCAGATCTTTATAATTTAGAAATAGACGAGAAGAATAATAACTTGAATTACAACTTTAATAATAACTTTAACCATAAGCTAATATACATTAATAACAGTAATAAAATTTGTAACATCACAACAGAGAGTAATAATTTATGCGATTGTTCAATTGGAATTAAATGTAATAAAGTTTATAACAACCACAATAATAACTACCTAATATAGCTTCTTTATAATAAACCTCTTTGAATTTATAAAACATATAAGATTAATTATAATAATCTTTCTTGAACTTATTAAATACTAGTTAAAGCTTATAGTAATTCTAATTATAATAATAAGAGCAACAATAATAATAGTAATAGTAATAGTAATAGTAATAGTAACAATAATAATAATAGTAATAGTAAGAGTAATAGCAATAGTAATAGTAACAATAATAATAAATTTAATAATAGTTAGATTAATAATAACTTTAACAACAAATATAATTTGAAGAGCCATAATTTAATGTACCAGAAGTAATGTAAATAGAACCATAAGTTTAAAAATCTGAATAATAATAATAATAATAATGCATGCAAACAGAAGAATAACCTTAAAAAGTAGAATAAACAAATTTAAATATTTAATAATAATCATAATAGTAAAATTTAGAATAACTTTATCCAAATACTTTCAATTTTTTATAAAGAGTAGGAAAATCTTTTGATGATCTACTAAACAACAATATTGATCCCTCAGTATTTGAAGATTTATCAGAAGATATGATGGCTGATATAATTTCTACTATCCCAGATAATAAAGAAATTAATAATATTGAAGGAATAGATCCATAATTCTTATAATCATTACCCCCAGAAATTAGAAGAGAAATTTATTAATAATATGTATAACCTCCTTAAACTCAACCTTAATAATTATCAGACTTGGATCAATTAATCGCCTTAATTAATTAAACTCCTTATGATGATAGAGAAGAAATGTATTTGTAAATAAGTGCTGAATAAGTCAGAAATCTACCATAAGACTTAAGATAGGAAGCTACTTATATAAGAGAACGAGCTGATTAAAGAGCCATAGAATAGACAGAAAGATAATTGTACTATTAAATTGATCCGTAGTAATAATATTAACGTAATCCTAATCCACAACCCTAATAATAAAGAAAAGAAAATCAAAAGTCTTTGAATTTGAAAAACTTACTCTAAACTTAAAGACATTTGGTTTAAAAATTAGGAAATGTGGATGATGAATTTGCAGAATCTCTACTTAGATTACTTTATGTTGAATCACATAGCTTTATGAATTTTCCAATTAATCTATTCATTGCTTTGACAAACAATCCAAATGTGGAATATAAGTTGATTGACGCTTTATTCTTCATTCTTAAGAATCATAATCATAGAATAGATTAGAGTGAATTCCCTCCATAAATATTAATAAGAAGAAATGGATTAATTAGAGATTAAAGAAAGATATATGAGATAGTTTCATTAAAGATTTTGTATTTAATTTCAAAATTGCAGGGTCCATCAATAAAGTATTTCTTTGAAACAAAAAAATAAGGATAATTGTAATCAATAGCCAGATTGTCAGAAGGTACTTAGAATCTTCCATTGTTATAATTAATTCAGCTTTTACCTATGTTTAAGGGTGATCATCAAGAATTATTGATATAAGCCATATCAAATATTACAACAAAGTAGAAGGATTTTAAATAAGATTAATTAAATTTAGATTAAAAATCTGTAGAATGTGTTTGTACAATATTATTGCAAAATATGAATAGAAGTGTTAAAAGCTTTTCTCATATTATCTTAAATCTTAGTAATAATAAAGAGAACCAATAATTGATAATAAAATATATAAAGGAATTTATTTAAAAAATAACCAGAGAAATAAATAATAATTTTGCCAAACAATGTTAATATGATGAGATCTTTACTGCAGATAAAGTTTTGATAAATGTATTTTAATTTGTTAGAGAAATGAATGATAAAATTGGTGAGAATAATGACCAACAAGATACAAGAAGTAATTTCAAGGAATTATTAGAAGATTAAGGTTTAGTATAATTATGGAGAAATTTGATAAAATTATTATAAGACATTCCATAAGAAAAATTAGCAAAATTAAGTACTAAAATATCTCCATATTTGGAATGCTTTTTCATTATATATTAATTAGTTAATCCTATTAGAAAGAACAAAAACATTTAGAGAGAACCAACAAAGATTGCTAGTATGGAAGGTCAATAACAAGAGGTTTAAGAATAATAATTGCATGATGAATTATTCTAATAGATTTGCGAGAGTGGCAAGGTTCTATTGAATATGATGATTAGAGAAAGATTGTAAGAATTGAGAGAGAAAGGCAAAATAGTTAATGATTCTTTAGGAGTTATAATATTTAAGAATCCTAGAATAGTAGATTTTGATAATAAATAGAAATATTTCAAAATGGAATTGAAATAATTGAAAATGTAAAACAACAGACATCATTATGGAAATGTAAATATAAGATGTAGAAGAAAGGATATATTTATGGATTCTTATCATCGTATAAGTAAATTAAAACCAGAAGAATTAAAAGGTAAATTACATGTAGAATTTGATGGAGAAGAAGGTATTGATGCAGGTGGAGTCTCTAGAGAATGGTTTTTAATGCTTTCAAAAGAGATTTTCAATCCTAATTATGCTCTCTTTACTCCATCATTAAATGGACAAATGTTTTAACCAAGCAATAAATCTCATGTGAATCCAGACCATGTTAAATATTTTAAATTTATTGGAAGAATTGTAGGTAAAGCATTATATGATGGATAATTATTGGATACATATTTTACTAGATCATTTTATAAACATATTTTGGGTTAGAAATTAACAATTCATGATATGGAAGATATTGATTTAAATGAATATAATAGTATGAAGAAAATTTTGGAATAAAATGTTACAGATTGGGGAATCTATTGGACATATAATGTTGATCATTTTGGTAAACTTGAAGAAAGAGAACTAATTGAAGGAGGAAAAACTAAATTAGTAACTGAAGAAAATAAATTGGAGTATGTTCAAACTTATTGCTATTAAAAAATGGCTAAAGAAATTAAAGATTAAATTGAGGCATTTTTAAATGGATTCCATGAATTGATACCATAATCATTAGTAAGCATTTTTGAATGGAAAGAGATGGAATTAATGTTATGTGGTCTACCTGATATTGATCGTAAATTTATTTTATTTATTATTTTAGTTGAGGATATGAAAGAGAACATTGAATTTCATGGTTATGATAAAGGAGATAAAGTGATTTAATGGTTATGGGAATTGTTGGAGAGTTTTGATAAGAGTAAAAGAGCAGCATTCTTATAATTTGTAACAGGTATTTCATAAATCTATCATCATTTTAGGTACTTCTAAAGTTCCTTTAGGCGGTTTCAAAGAATTAAAAGGAATGCATGGCCCTTAAAAAATATAAATACATAAAAAACCTTATGTCAATTTTGAATTACCTACTTCACACACATGGTAAATATTAATTCTATATAATTTAGCTTTAATTAATTAGACTTACCTGATTATCCAGCTAGATAAATTTTAAAGGAGAAATTAGAGTTGGCTATTATGGAAGGTAAAGAAGGTTTTGGTTTTGCTTGATAAAAAATATTTCACATTATTTAGAATAAATTAACTATTTTTTTAATATTATTAACGATTATGATTGGAAGACCACCAAGAACAAGGAATGAAAGATAGTAAAACCCTTAAATAAGTGAAGATTAATTGAAAATAGAACTTCAGATGTAAGCAGAAAATAAAAAAAGAGAATTAAGAATATAGTAACTCTAAGAAAAAGAAGAAAATTTAAAATAGTTAGAGTATGCAGGATAAGATGTTGAATCCTTTAGAAATAAAGTATATGCAGAATATCAGGATGTCATTCCACAATAATCTAAAGCTGAATAAGAACGGGCTGCTCGAATTAAATTGAGAGAAGAGGAAAGATTAAGAAGAAAGAATGGTTTAGGAAGTGCTTATGAATAAGAAAAAGAGAGGCTGCCTATCTAATTAGAAAATAAGCTCTTAAATAATTTGAATCAAATTAATAATAATTAAAATGGAGATTGGTTAGATAAATAATAATTAGTTTCAAATCAAAATAATGCCAATTATTATCATTAGCAATAACCAGTTGTTAATAATTATCCTGATCAAGTTTATGGTGTAAGATAAATATAATAGTCTTAACTTAATAATTAAATGAAGAATGAATCTTATCCAGACTAGTAAAGAAATGAGTAACGTTATTAACCACCACCACAAATGAATAATCATAGTAATTACTAGAAAAATAAAATTAATGATGCAGCAGAGTAAGAAAGGGAAAAAAAAAGAAAATATAAAGAATAATTAGATATGTAGATTAATTAAAAAGGTTAATAAAATTAACAACAGATTTAAAACCAATAGGGGTAGCAATAATTTCAATTATAAAATCACTAGTAATAATTATAAAACTAATAATAATAGTATAAACCGCATTCATAATAAAGTTAAAGATAGCCTTAAGTAGAAGTAGATTTCTTTTCTAAATTTGGGTAACCTTAATCCTAGTAAGGTTGGAGATAATAGTAGTAATAATAATAATAATAATAATAACAATAAAACTAAGATAATTCAGCAGTTCAAAAAGTGAAATATAGAGAAGAACTTGATAGATAAATCTAAGAAAAAAAAAATAGAGAAATGGAATAATAGTAATTAAGAAATTAATAAGACTATGTCAAAAGACCAGTCAGTAATCCAACTAATGGTTTAGATTTACCACAAGAATATGATTATAAAAATAATCTACCCCCTCAATCTCCTAACTATTATTAACCTCCTTAATCTGCACCTACAGATGATTAATAAAAAGGAAGATTCATGTAAAGAAGATTTACTAGTGGTTAGCCTGAAGATCCACAAAAGTAAGTTTAAAAGGAACAATATGCAGAAGAATTAAAAAGATAAATGGAGGAGAAAAAAAGAAAGAAAAAATAAGAAGAAGAAGAAAACAGAAGAAGGGATGAATTAGAATAATAACAATTTGAATAATAATTGTTACTTGAGAAAAAAAGACAAACAGAACAAGTAAAATAAAAATAAGCTGAATAATTTGATTAACAAGTTTAACATATTTAACAAAAAGAAGTAGAAAGAAGAGGGAAGTAAAATATATAAAATGAACAACATCATTAAGAAATTACTAAGAAATCTGCTTTATAAATTTAATCTCCTGAAAGTGACATCTAAAGAGAATAATTATCATACGTTTAAGATCAAAAACATTAATAATAATAATAGTATCTACCATAACAACAGCCTCAATATTAACAATATTCTTAAGAATAATAACCTATTTAATAAACACCTTATTAGCATAATCTCTATCATCCTCTTATGTCGCCACTTCAAAATAACTATAACCAATTTCCTCTCTAAGATAATTTATAACAATATCAGTAAGTGCTTTTTACCGATCAAAACTCACATCATCCTTAAGCTATAATGGTTCATTAATAATATTTAATGCAGCTTTAATAAAATAGATAGGAAATTGATCTAGTCAGACAAATATTAGAAGAAAAATTAAGATTATAATAAATAGAAATGTAGAATCAACTATTAATTGATTAATACTAAAGGAAAGTGATGGATGTTTAAAGAGAGTAAAAGTTATTTGAGCAGGAAATAATGAAATTGTAAGATTTTATTTAAGGAAAATAAAAACGTCCTTTGGATCCAACAGTCTTTGCATCAAGCGTTTTTTTTAATGCTTTAGGTAAAAAAGAGAATGTAAATTAAACACCACATTAATAAATAGCAAACATATAACCTATAAAAATATCTCCTTTCTAATCACCAACAGCTAATTCTTAAGCTCAATAATTTTAAAAATAAATTAAATAATCTGATATATCTTCTTAATATTCTCATCAATATTAAGAAGTAAATTAATTACTTCCTGAAAAGCAGTTATAAATTTATTCTTATTAACACTAATAACAATAATAATAATAATAATAATAGTAATAATAATAATAATAATAATAATAATAATAATAGTAATAATTACTAAAAATTAATAAATCAAAAGGAATTACAGAATCTATGATCGATAATGATGTTGAACTACCTGGAGAATCTGAGTATGTAAATTATACTGAGGAATAATTAGGTAAGAGTTTTATGCCTGAATATAGAGAATTAAAATTATAAAATCAATTATCTTAAAATTTCAAATAAACTAAAAATACGAAAAACTAATAATCATAATAATTTAAAACGCTTCAATCATAAAATTTTTCAAATAATGATTTTTAATTAAATTAATAATAAAAATCATCTATCACAAATGAAAGTTGTGAGTTACCAACTAATGCAATTTAAAAATCTATTCCTCCATAATTAAGTAGAGTGTAAGCTAGCGAGTATGTGTAAGACAATTTTAAAGATGAAGAAATTGATGAATCAAATAAAAATTCAGATGAAGAAATTTATGAATAGTAGGATTTTGAATCTGAAGAAGAAGTTGTTAATGAAAGAGATAATGATCACCTATTTGATTAGTAGGATGAATAGGATGATTAAAATGAGAATTCAGATAAAGAATAATATGATATTGAAATACCTAATCTATAGAATTATGATTTAAACATGTTAAAAACCTAAGAATATTATGCAATGTTTGTAGAAAATATAAAACCTTAATCAAGATAGTAAGAACTAAAATTTCCAACAAAATTACTTTAATAAAATACATTAAAGTTGCATAATGATACTATATAATAATCAAGTATGTGTGATTAAAGTGAGATTGTAGATAGTTAATTAAAATGTAATATAGAATAATAAGGAGATGTTGAAGAAGTGCAGATGAGTCAGGCTTAGTTTTCTGTATATTAGTAATCAATGGCAATACCAGAGGATGAAGAACCTTCCTAGCCTACTGCAACATAGAAAACACTAAAAAATTCAAGTAGAAAATATTAAAAACCTAAAACGGTTGATATTTTTAAAAATGAACAACCAAGAAATTCAAATCCATAATCTCAAAATTAAATTGCTCAACTTTAAGAGTAATCAAGATTTACAAATCAATAAATTCCAGATTAATCAAGATGTACAAATTTATAAATGCCTGATCAATCTCGTTGCACTAATCAAAATCCTATTGCTTCTTAAACTTTTTTGTATCAACCAAGAGTTGAATTAGTTAAATCCAGATTAGAAAATCTTTTTTAACATACTAATGAAATAATGCCAGATCTACCAAAAGTAAAAGTTGAGAAGATAGTGGCTGTTGATGATGATGAAATCAAATCTTATAAAATGGAAGAGAATTCTTAATGGTAGTAACAATTAGATTTGTTTGCCTACGAATAAAGCCATAGTTGAAATTAATTAAAAATATATATATATTCGTTAATGCACAAAATTCACTATTCTCATCAATAATCTCCTTCTAATACTCCAGGTTAGAGTTCATCCCCATCATAAAAGACTTAATTAGTACTCAAATAAACAAATAGAACTATAACTTCATAAGCAGAGAATACAGTTTGTTATAAAAAGAAAAGTAAAACAACTATGAATGCAGAAGTTGAATTGAAAAAACAAATATAAGTGTAGAATTAACAATACAAGGAATTAGCTTTAAAATATGAATTATCAATTTAGGAAATTTAAAAGTACTAAATGATGATTGAACGCAACAATTAAAAGCGAAATCATGAGAAATAGCAATTTCTATCTGAAATATCTATGTTAAAGAAATAATTAGAATAACGTAGTAAATCTCAAATAGATTTGCATGAGAATGGAAGTAAATAAACTGTAATAATTGTTATAGTTCTTGGACATTTAGTTAATGAAGTAAATTAAAAGGCTATTTTAATGGAATTATCTGAATATAAGGATAAATGTAAACAATTAGTAAATGAATTAGAAACAAAGAATCTTCAGTTAGATTAGTAAATTATATTATTAAATTTAAGTGTTACAAAGAAACTAATAAATACTCCTTCTTGTTAAGAATTGCTTAATTAAGTGCAAGAACTTACAAAAAAGTTGAATGAACAAGAAAGTAAATTGTTATAATATGAAATGCAATTAGAAAAATAGTAATATTATATTATTTAAAATTAGAACAAATAATAAATCTAAATTTTTATTTAGGGGAGCAGAATATTTCAATAAAAAGATTTTAGATGCTGATATATTTAGTTCTTCAAGTAATATATAATCGACAGTAAACTATAATTTAAAATTTAGATGTCAAATCAGAATGAAAACTCATCCTAGGGATTGTCAAGTTATATAAAGTTATGAAAATAATCTGAATTCGTTTTATATTATAATTATTATCATGAAAATATTAATGCTTTTGTTATTGGTGTTAGTGAATGTAAATAATCTGTATTAAGTCAGAGCATTCTTTGAGTATTTCCTTAGAACAAAATGATCTGGATGATACTGTGCTTTTACAAAAAGAAGAAACTTTAACACTATTAGATATTGCAAACGAACTGGAATAATATCATTTGTTTTAAGTCTTGGGTATGATGATAAAGATATAAAAAATAGGATTTGAGACTTAGGATAGATAAATGAAAAGGTTGGCAGTAGCCTCAATAATATCAATTTTAACAATTGCTGCATGTTGTGGGTGTTCATAGATAATATAAGCTTATTCAAAATCATGCAAGTAGAAACTTCCACCTCCAAAAAATTAATATAGAAGGCTAGAACAAAATGCAGACTCTTTATGAGAATTATTTCATGAATATTTAATTTTATTATATTGCTCCTCATAATTATTTTATGTGGAGATTAAGGGTTCAAAACCCTATATAGTAATCTTTTTATATTATAATTTATAGTATATATATCATCCAGCTTAAGGATATTAATTTTTAATACCCTTTTTTTAGTAAACTCCTGTAAATTCTTATTTTTAATGAGGAAGTGCTTTCATTGGTTGATTAGATTATGGGACTCTACTTTTGATTCCCAATTATTAGTTAGATTATTGCAATACCTATTTGATTGGATTGTTATTTTAACTATATGAGTTTTTACCTAACTTATTTGATGAAATTTCATCTAGATTATATTCTTTAATTACCTTTTGGAAATGGACGATTGTTAAAATCTGTTGATTTTTATTGTTCCTACAATGCTTTAAGTCCTCCAGTTAACTAATTAATACCGAAGTTCTTTCCCACTCCCATCCATTCATTTTCAAATTGATCAACTTGATCTTCTTCAATATTCATATAATTATTAGTAGTAGTGATTTACCCAGTTTTATCTCTTTCTCTGATATGCTTTCTTCCTTTATCATTCATCATTCTTTCATGTGCAAATCTATCAATCCCATCACTATTTTTATATCCTTGTTGTCTTTCACTTATCTATAAATATATAAGCCTGATATAATACTGTATGTCCATTTGCTCCCCTTGCAACAGCATTATTATCGAAATATTTCTCTTAAATGATTTTTCCATCAGGACCTAATTTTGATGATTAGACATAGCTGGATGAATATACTTAGAATACACCATTTTTTGCATGATTATTAATATCCATTTAATTTAAATTTTTCATGTGTCTATGGATATTCGAGAATTCCATCATCTCATTTTCTAAATCTCCAAAGCCTCTAAAAATTGATCCAAAGCCTAAATTAGCTAATTAATTATCCATTTATTGCATCATCTTATTAGACATTAAATCGAATTCCTAAAACATATTGAATGGTGTCATCTACTGATTGTTTTAACGTGACTATAACTTAATTTACATTCTTACATATGTTTAAACTTGATTTAATCTAGATGGTTAACTATTTCCTCTATATTGTTATAACATAGTTCGTTAAATATTTTTATTATAAAAGATTTCGAGAAATAATTAATTAATGAAACCATAACAAGACACGTCTACCGATCCCTTTGCATTTGCCTTCAATCCTCAAAATATTGAAAATACCGTCAATAAAGCTAAGAATACATTAGATAATCCCTTTATTGGGATGGCTTATGCTGGCCTTGGAAAGTAAATGAAAATAATATTTAAGAAAATTTTCTGGCATTGGAGACAAATATGATTCATTTCTGAATTCAGTATTCAGTAGTCAATATAGATTTTATTTTGATGTGGACAATATGTATGTAGTAAAGAAATCCATCATGACACTTGCACCTTATCTTTATGGAGGAAATTGGACATTAAGTAGCTATTTTCTATAATGATTTCAGATAGTGAATTTTAGGCTATTTCACCAACAGAGAATGTTCATGCTCCCGATCTTTATTTACCATTGATGAGTTTAGTAACATTTGTTCTCCTCAGGTGTTTAAGCCTTGGAATCAATAACAAGACCTAATTCAGTCCAGGTTACATAGTTGATTCCTTTTGGAAGTGCTTTGTCATATCCCTTTTAGAAGTAATAATAATAAAAATCGTTTTTTGCTTTTTAGATGGAATTAGGGTCAACACTGTTGACCTTGTTTCACATCTAAATTATAGATATTGCAGGTATTCTTTATTTTAATTTTTAGTTTATGCGCCTTAATGATATTCAATATTCTAACAAATGGCCTTTTTTCATTTTTTGGCACATTTTATGTACTTATTTGTTAGGGTATTTTTGTTTATAAAACATTACAAAGATATAGTCCATCACACAATTAGAGTGCACTTGGTATTAAATCAAATCATCTTTTAGAACTGAGTAGTTTTGGCTCCAAAATTACAATATTATTAGCATTGTTACAGCCATCTTGCTCTTGGATTCTATTGTCTTTTGGTTAATGAAATATATTATTATTTATGTCATAAAAATTTGGTCCACTTTAATTAAAAAAGAAAATTCAAAAAACTAATCCTATTGAAAAAAAACCCTAAATTCAATAAGAAGTATCAGATAGTAAACAATTTTTATATTTACAAAAGAATAAGAATAAGAAAATGAAAAATTTAAGAAATAATAATTCAATCCTGTTGAAATGGCTTAGTAAGGAGGAACAGGAAAGACACAAGCAGAAATACAGTATGATTTAGTTAGGTTAAAGAGATTAGGTGAGAAAATCGAAAAAGTAAACTTACTTATAAATATTTCTAGAAAATGGAGTTAACCTACAGACAAAAAATAGAAACATTCAACAAGAAAATTTAAAAGATGCCAGAGCATTATGATATACCAAAAGTTGGCCCAGGCTGATATTTATAATTCTGTTCTATTTTAATATTTATAACTAATTCTAATATTCTAAACTAAAAAATTTCGAATTTCATAATAATTATAAAAACTTACACCCATACTTTAAATACTATCATATTAAATTTATGCATAAATTTAATAACCATTACATTTAGTTTTATTATCTATTTTGTAAACTTAAACAATATATGAATTAAATTTTCTTCTTTTATAAATTATGATGAAATTGAATACAAATATTGTAAGTTAGTAATTATTAGATATATCATTTATATGCTTAATTCTTTAAGTTCTCTATTATTTTGAAAAACTATTCTGAAAACTAGAAATCAATTTTTATATTATATAATATATTATGAATCCATCAAAATTAAGTCATTCAGAATTGGGGAATTTTGATAAATATATAGAAGATCTATATAATGGTTAATTATTAAGTGAAAATGATCTAAAGCTAGTGTGTTAAAAAGTGTTAATATTTGCATTATTAATCAGGCCAAAGAAATACTCGTTGATGAACCAAATATTGTAGCAGTAAGAGCACCTTTAACAATATGTGGTGATATACATGGTTAATTTCATGATCTAATCGAATTGTTTCGTATCGGAGGCAGATTGCCAGTATTTTTAAGAAAATTTATTAAGGAAACAAATTATCTCTTTCTTGGCGATTATGTAGACCGTGGTTCTTAAAGCGTCGAAACATTTAGTCTTATACTTTGTCTAAAAATACGTTATAAAGATAGGTTGACTGTTTTGAGAGGTAATTAGTTAAATTAAGATAGGCAATCATGAAAATAGAGAAATTAATAAGATTTATGGATTTTATGATGAATGTTAAAGAAAGTATGGAAATGAGATAGTATGGAAGCACTTTACAGATGTTTTTGGATATTTGCCATTAGTGGCTATAGTTGAAAACAGCGTAAATAGTATTTTTATTACTAGATATTCTGCACTCATGGAGGTCTATCACCAGCAATAGAGACAGTTGATTAGATAAAACAATTAAATAGAATTTAAGATATCCCACATGATGGTGCAATATGTGATTTATTATGGAGTGATCCAGAAGAAACAAAGATGGGATGGGGTGTTTCTCCTAGAGGTGCAGGATGGACATGGGGTTAAGATATAACAGATAAATTTTTACATCAAAATAAATTGAAATTGATTGCTAGAGCACATTAATTAGTAATGGAAGGATTTTAGCATGTTCATCAACGAAAAACAGTTACAATATTCTCAGCACCAAATTATTGTTATAGATGTGGAAATCAAGCTTGCATTGTAGAAGTTGATGATCAGCTAAAAATGAGTTTGTAAATTATTTAACTATAAAAAGCTCATAATATGAACCTGCTCCAAGAGATAATGAACCTTAGACAACGAGAAGAGTACCAGAGTACTTTTTATGATTTAACAATTAAATATATTTTATTCAATTATTCACTGATGGTAGCATTTCATAAGTGAATCCTCCTNTTTAGTTTTATTATCTATTTTGTAAACTTAAACAATATATGAATTAAATTTTCTTCTTTTATAAATTATGATGAAATTGAATACAAATATTGTAAGTTAGTAATTATTAGATATATCATTTATATGCTTAATTCTTTAAGTTCTCTATTATTTTGAAAAACTATTCTGAAAACTAGAAATCAATTTTTATATTATATAATATATTATGAATCCATCAAAATTAAGTCATTCAGAATTGGGGAATTTTGATAAATATATAGAAGATCTATATAATGGTTAATTATTAAGTGAAAATGATCTAAAGCTAGTGTGTTAAAAAGTGTTAATATTTGCATTATTAATCAGGCCAAAGAAATACTCGTTGATGAACCAAATATTGTAGCAGTAAGAGCACCTTTAACAATATGTGGTGATATACATGGTTAATTTCATGATCTAATCGAATTGTTTCGTATCGGAGGCAGATTGCCAGTATTTTTAAGAAAATTTATTAAGGAAACAAATTATCTCTTTCTTGGCGATTATGTAGACCGTGGTTCTTAAAGCGTCGAAACATTTAGTCTTATACTTTGTCTAAAAATACGTTATAAAGATAGGTTGACTGTTTTGAGAGGTAATTAGTTAAATTAAGATAGGCAATCATGAAAATAGAGAAATTAATAAGATTTATGGATTTTATGATGAATGTTAAAGAAAGTATGGAAATGAGATAGTATGGAAGCACTTTACAGATGTTTTTGGATATTTGCCATTAGTGGCTATAGTTGAAAACAGCGTAAATAGTATTTTTATTACTAGATATTCTGCACTCATGGAGGTCTATCACCAGCAATAGAGACAGTTGATTAGATAAAACAATTAAATAGAATTTAAGATATCCCACATGATGGTGCAATATGTGATTTATTATGGAGTGATCCAGAAGAAACAAAGATGGGATGGGGTGTTTCTCCTAGAGGTGCAGGATGGACATGGGGTTAAGATATAACAGATAAATTTTTACATCAAAATAAATTGAAATTGATTGCTAGAGCACATTAATTAGTAATGGAAGGATTTTAGCATGTTCATCAACGAAAAACAGTTACAATATTCTCAGCACCAAATTATTGTTATAGATGTGGAAATCAAGCTTGCATTGTAGAAGTTGATGATCAGCTAAAAATGAGTTTGTAAATTATTTAACTATAAAAAGCTCATAATATGAACCTGCTCCAAGAGATAATGAACCTTAGACAACGAGAAGAGTACCAGAGTACTTTTTATGATTTAACAATTAAATATATTTTATTCAATTATTCACTGATGGTAGCATTTCATAAGTGAATCCTCCTATTCCTAATACTATTAATATAAACATTCCAGAATAAAACACACCTGGTATTAAAAGCATAATTGCTAAAATAAAAATGGGATAAGTCTCTCCTAAACCTTTCTCTTGATATTGAATTATTCCTTATTCTGTAAATAATATTCCTGCACTCAAAAGAAAAAACGATAAAACTATTGTTTTATAAGGTCTATTGTATCTAATTCGAAGTGGAGGAGGAGATTCAGATCTTACTATTCTTTTTTTGTTAAGAGGACGTGTCTCGCTGTAATCCTTCATTTTTATTTTATATTTTTACAACTTTTATAATAATATATTTTTCCATCAAATAGTAACATTCAATAATAAGCATCTAATACTGTAATTGAATAACTGATTTATATAAACCTTCTTTTTCATATAATAATTGTATTAATCTGAAAATAAAAAATATAATTTATAAGTAGAATAAATTATCTCAAAAAATAATACAAAAGATTGATAGAGATAACATTATTAAATGTTATAATAGAAAGATTTTTATTATTAATATCTTTTGAAAATATATTTTTTAATTACTCATTGTTTATAAAATTTAAATTCATATTATGTTGTTTGATCATTAATTTTAAATATGGGCTAGATTTCTTTTTCTAAACAACACTAATTGTATTCAATTGTAATAGAAAAATTAAATGTAAAGTCTTGTTTCAAAGAAGATCTAATGATGATTTCTAATATATAACTTAACAATAATCCTCTCATGATTATATCAATTATGGTTTTACTATATAATTTTTATCTATTTGTTGACCAATTAACAATAATATTTTTATCAATCAATTTAATGTTTCCACAAAAAGTTTCAATTGATGATATACTTCTATTCAATTCTTTATTAACTTATGCTTCAATCTCTTAATTTTATCCAATCAAACTAAAGCAAGTCCTTTTATGTAATTCTATAAAATGAGGAGATGATGTAGTTAACATTATTAATTCTGAATATGCTTATTCATCATTCATATTTCTTGCAAACCCTTATTAATAGAATAAAATTTAATTTCTTAGATTTTGTTTCTTGTCTTCAGTGAACATCTTTTGTCCAGGAATCACTACATCAAATAGCATTTATTTTACAAAACAACAAACCAATTATTTATAATTTGTTACCAATGGACCTGTAGCCTTATTGATTGATAAATTATCAAGTGATACTCTACTTTCACTTTCGTTTTTCATTAATCTTAATAAAGAACATGTTTGGAATATTAATATTGATAATTTAATAATTCCCTTTAATATTTTGAATTTGAAATGAACTAACAATAATATAATGAAATGTTTACAGCATTCTAAACAAACAAGATTTTAGTTGAATAATTTGATATTTACCTCAAGTAAAAAGTATTGTTATTGATTTTTATGAAGTGTGGACATTTTTATGATGAGCATTTGTTTTAATAATTAATTGAGGTATCTTTAAACAATGGAGTAATAGATTTAGAGAGTTTTATTAATTAATATAATGAGACTGTAGATACTTTATAATATCGTTCAGAAATATTAAATAATAAGATCAAAGAATTAAAAATATTGCATCAATAATTGAGTGATTAATTAAATTCAGATGCACTTTAACAGAACTCTTTAACTCTTTAAATTATGGATTGTTAAAACATTGAAATTAGAGATCCTAGTGTATATTTATAAATTTGTTGTGGAATCAAAACACATAAAACTAGAACAATGAAAGGAATAAGTCCATAATTTTAAGAATAATTTGAATTTCCCATAGACTCTAGTTGTTAAGATGTCATTATAACTCTTTTTGATAGTGTAAGAAATTGAATAAATTTTAGATGAATGATAATATGATTGGATATACACAATTTTTAATTTCTGAACTTAGAGAATAAAAATTAAAAGATATTAGTGTTAATTTATAAAGATAGGATAATATGAAAATCAAAACTAAATTACATGTTATTTTAAAATTTAATCATTCAAAAGTAAGTTTTCTCTAATTTAGGAAAGCCTATACAAACAAGAGTAATAAAAATTAAATCATGAGATAAATTAGAATAATCTGGAGATTAAAGAAACATAATAAGCCTTAAATTGTTTAGCAAAAGTATTTAGTGGAGGATGCATTAAAATCAGATAATTGCCTCCTATTCTAGAAATTAAAGAATTTGAATTGAAATGTTTAGATACTTTAAATGAAGCATTATAAGAAAGAATACAAGATTGGGTACCTTTATTTTATAAATTAATTGGATTAGTAGTTGCACTATCTGTTATGATTAGTTTGTATAGATGTTAATTTATGGAAGTATTAAACATTTCATCAATATTAGTTAACTTTATTAGCATTTATGATGTAACTATTAATTCTTAGAGAAATTAACTAAAAATGGATGAGAGTATTCACATATCTATTTGCTGTCTTGTTTCTTTATGATCTACTCTGGTTATACATATGTGGAGGAGTAATTATTTTAATAATTTTAGAGCTATGGTATAACCAAAGGAGAACAACACATTAACAAATTTGTTACAGCATTAAGTTATGTTGAACTCTTAGCTAAAATTCCATTTACTATAGTTTTGTGGAAACATTCAGTAGAGTTTGAATAATTTTTATCATATTTTATATGATCATAAATTCTTCTTAAAAAATTCCTTAAATTCCTATAATGACATTTAATCGTGTAGCACTCCACAAAACTTTAAAACATCTAAATATATTATTATAATTACTCTGAATTTCTTCCTCATTAGTATTATCCTTAAATTTTTAAAATACTTTCCTTATTTTTTTTGAATCAATATGACCAGATTTATCATAATCAAAAATAGCAAATGCACTTTCTAATAGTTCATCATGTTAGTCTTTATTAGACATACATTCATTAAAAAGTTCAGAAAAATCTGAAAATTACATAGTTGTCTTATTATTAGGGAAATATCTATGTGTGAATAATTATATACTTTAGTTCGGTTACTGATACATAAGTTGGGGATTTAGGAGAACTATCTTTTTAACCATCTTCTAAGTTGTCATTTGAATTTCCTTTTTTAGCCAATCTTCTTCCTGGTTAAAAAGGTACATTAATTGTTTAAGAATCCATATTTATTGTTTCTAAATCTTTTATCAATTAATTTATTTGAGCTATATTTATATCTTCTCCTCCATCTTAAGAAAACAACTAAAAAATCTATCTAAGTTCCTACTAGTTTGTTTATTATTATTATTACATTCTATTTAAAATTAATATTATATAATCAAAGTAAATATATGATGATTTCAGTTTGTAAAATAGTAGTTAAAATATATTCTATATTGAATAGAATATTTAAAAAGTAGATGTTTAATAACAAGATTATTTTGAATTTATTTAGAGTCCCATTAAAGTAAATATTATATATTTTTAATTAATAATTTATAATAGCAATCTATAAACATAAACTTATTTATCATCAAGGTTTCGTAATCTATATTAAATATAAATATTTAATACCTTTTTTTATGTAGATTATTTCTTTAATTATCCTATTTCCTGATTTTGTCTAGATAGTCCTGCTTTTGCATAACCATTATTTCCGGAATTAGTTGAATTACTAACATAATTAGATTCAATTTATTATGGTTACTATTATTATTATTTTTCAGTTTCTTAAATATTTTAGGTTTACTATTGCTATTATTATTATTATTATTATTATTATTATTATTATTATTATTATTATTATTATTATTATTATATTGTTTATATTGTTTCCTGTATAATCATAATTTAATCAGCATGTTCATTAATATTTTTTTAAATTGCTTAGGTAAAATCAGTCATTTTTTCATTTAAATTAATAATTTCTTTAGTTTACTCTTATTTAACAAGACTTATTTAAGTTTAAAAATGTTATGAAAAATCATCGAGTTATTCTAACTTAGATAAAGTTTAGGACTATATTTATATTTATTCTGTATTTTTGCTTTCAAAAAACATTCTAAGTTACTAGAATTAAGTTTGAAGCTCATATTAATAAGTTAAAATACATCTGAGAATTATATTTAAATATTCTTCTACTCTGATTCTAAATTTTAAATTGAGAGATTGCAATTTTATTCTAGTTCCTTAAAATTATTAAAAATTTAGTTGGTTTGATTTTCTTGTTCAGCAACCAAATTATTTAAGTTTTAACTATTTCCAATTAATTTGGCATTAAACTTTATATATTTAATCAATTTACTTATTCTACAATTTCCAAATGTTAATCATCAGAACTAACATTTCCAATTTTATTAAATTAATACTATGAGTCATCATCTTATCCTTGTTCTATTATATCTAAATTAATTATCTTTATATTAATACTTAAAGCCTGATAATGGTGGGATGTGTTTATGGTGGATTATTGTTATTTCAATTTCCTAAAAAAATTATCATAATCTATGAGTACTTGATAACTACTGACTAATAAACAATCCATACAAAGTTGACAATTTGAAATATTAAAAGGAATGATTCAAATTTTGTTAATTGATCCATTATTTATATAATATAATTATAAAAATTATCATTTAATATTTCATGATTTTAATCAAATTCTCAATTCTATTATTTAAAAATAAGCATTATCCTAGTTTCTTATATGTTTATTATTTAAACAATAATAATAATTATAGCTATATTAATTCAAAAAAGAAAAGAAAAGTAAATACATAATTTGTTTTAAGTAGAACCTAAAATCAAATTTATATTGATAAAACTAATTTATAGAATCAAAAGGAAAGTGATTTGATTATAAACGACATTAATTATAAAATTTATAGAAATGATACGTAATGAATTTGAGTTCACATTAAATTTAATTTACTGCTGAAAGCATTTGGTTATGAAGATAATTGAGGAAATCAAATATTAGGTTGAATTGGAGATGAAGAAAATATTTGGAAAGTGTATTGAAAAACGATATGCGAAAATAACTGAATAGCTAAAATAAGAATGTATAAAAAATGTTATTTAGAAAGGTAAAACAATACGGGAAGTATGTGATTATTAATATAATAGACTTCCTAATAATTATCAATAAATTATTCTTCTGCAAAATCTATCTTAGCAGATTATAGAAAATCTTAGAAGGGAATAAAATTACAATATCATTTGGAACCAAGATAAGTCGAAGTTAATGATTAATATGATTGGAAAAAATTTAAAATTTTAACATATTGTGAAGACAGATAAATTAATGAATATACAATGGATACATTTGCTTAGATAATAAAACAAACTTCTATAAATAATGTAATAAACTGAATTTTTATATAAAAATTATTTAGATTTATATGCTATCTTAATAAAAATTGTTTACATAAGTATGTTCTTAATCTAATTCTAAGGTTCTCAATATTTATAGTATACTCAGAAATAATAATAAAAATGTATTTTAATCATAAAAATATTATTATTATTTAATAATTGATATAAAAAAGAATTTAAAAACTAATCATTATATATATAATGATATATAAACAAATATCACTTATTTTTTTATTATTTTTACTTGAGCCATTCATCATATTATTCCTTAGCATCCTTTATATTTTTTGTCATTTATTCTTATTCTTATTGATTTAATTAAGAAAATAAGGCAGCATATAATTATTAATTATTTGATTGCAAAGTCAAGACTAGTTTTTCCATCAATAAAATTGCATCATAATCTTCCATTGGACTATCATAAAGTTCAGCATATTCATCATCACCTTCATCATAATCCTCATCTTCTTCATCATCATCTTATTCTAAATCTTATATTTTTTCTATAGTTTTTTTAAGATCTTCCTCTTCTTCAGCTTAATCTTCTTCATCACAAGATTCCTCTTCTTCTCTTAAATCCAAGATTTTTGTAGATAATCTCACAAACATTTTTCCAATTTCTGGTGATGTTTGTAATAAATAATTCGGTATTTGAGGTAGGGAATATAATTAACAGAGAGCAAAAATCAATCTATTAATATCCCATTCATATTTATAGAATTTTTCCATTGACAGCATAGTTTATAAGATTTGATCTGTCAACCCTTTGCTATTTAAGTAATTAACAGCTAGACTAGGATTATACCAGATACACATGCATAAAACTCCGATATTGACAATTTTGAATCTATTTGTTTTTTTATCTTTCTAATAAATAATATATTTATAATAATTACTTATAAATTAAGTAAAGTAAAGTCTATGATTTAAGGAATTAGGTTATCTATTTGACTAGGATAATTTTCTATTAATGCTATTAGAATAGTAGCAACTTAATTTTAATCAGTTTCATCAGTTCCATTATCAGCTATAACAAAAATTTTTTATATGAATCTAAAGACCAAAGAAATAAATGAATTTCCAAAGAAATCATTTTAAGTTAAAAATGTAGCTCCTCCTTTTTAAATATAGTTTCTAAAGGATCCCAACATTTAGGAAACGAATTCACTTCCCCAATCTTTCTTACATCCTTCTAACAATGCATATTAATCCTCTGATAAACCTTATATACTATAAACATTAGTTTCTTAAGGAATTCCCAATATTATGTAACATAAGACTGGGTAATAGAACCATAAACCTGGAGTTAATTGTTTTCTTTTATAAAGCATTATGTTCAAAATCTCTAAAGCTTCATTAATGAAGTCACATCCAGCTTCTGTTAAAGCAAAATTAATAATAGGAAAGATAACTGATTCTAATTAAGTATAAGATTCTTATTAGAGTGGAGCATTTAGGATTCTTTTGATTGCCTCTAAACATCCAGATGCAGCCAATTCAGCTTCACCATCATCATCAGAATCACCATCTCCTTAATTTTATTTGTTGCAATACTTTTAGAAAATAGTAGCTATATGAGCAGATAATTAATGAGCATAAGGAGTGATTTCATTTGTAAAATTCTTAACTATTTCTTCTAATGATCTTACAATCTTTTCATTATCAATTAATTCCATCAATTTAATATATATTTCTAATACCTAACTCAATTATGGCCTAATCAAATCTTAAGCTTCTTTATGTTAAAGAATTTAACTAAATGCTATAGCTGCAGCCACTCTAACAGGTAATTCTTTATCTAATATACATTTAGATATTCCTTAAACTGCCAATTAAATATTTTGTTTATTTTTGAATTCAATAGTACCATATTCATTAAATAAATGACATGCTCTAGCTCTTAAAAATCCAACTGGATTTTAGAACTCTTATAATATATATTTCTCTAAAATTTATTCTAAACCACCTTGAATTGAGTTGATTTTTGAAATTTAGTGAACCAAACTTTCAATACCCCATAATAATGCTTCTTTTTTCAGAAGATCTAAAGGCTAATTAGTTAATGGATCAATATTTGTACTAAATGCTGTTTAACAATAATTAAGAAATGAAATCAACATCAAATTACCATTCACATCTTTTTATTAACACACTTCTTAAAGAATATCATTGGCTGGATTCTTAATATTGTAAGTTGAAAGAGAAAAATCATCTAATCTTTTGATATATTCTTCAGGATCATTTTTCCATAATAAATCATCTCTTGGAGTCAATTACATTTTTGGAATAGCAACATGATAAATAAGTTTATCATAATGAGGTTTGAGTAATTCTTTAGTATTGTCTAATTTTAATGAGTAGAATAAATATTTAAGTGCAAACAAACAAGTTCTAGGTCCTTAGAATTAAGTGTTATCAGTTAAAATCTTATAAAATATTTCCATAAATCCTATAGCATAAGTTGATTTAATATGTTCTGCAAATTCAGCCATATTTGGTTCAACCATTTTCTTATTTGCAAATTTCTAAATGAATCTTAATATGATTCTGCTAGCCCATTTCTTATTTGTCCATATAAATGTTTTTTCTCTTCTTGTTTCTTCTTCAGAATCTTAAGTTAAAGTTGATAATTCTGGAGGTGGAGGTGCTTATATTATGGTTTTAAAATAAAGCATCCATTTAGCTACTGCATTGTAATCTCTCATATATATTGGCATTACTAAATGAGTAGCATGATGGAATATCTTTAAAATCACTTTTACTAATTATCCACTTTATTCATTATATCCTTCTAAGAATTTTTGTATTAGAGTCTCCAAAATTGGAAATGTTGAAGCAACTAAGGGTTCTAATGGTTTACGATCATTTTCCAATAAAAATTAATGGACCTCACATGTACGTCTTAATGTAAGCAATGCACTCCATAGATCTTCGTATGAAGTGAAGTTTTATAATTTAATTACTAATTATTGCACTAATTAAGGCCAATCATTAGGAAAATCAATAGCTACTAATTTGTATATCAAATCTTCATATTATGATCTTAATTTCTTGACTTGGATACATCTACATTAAATTATTTAATAACCTTGCTAAAGCATCAATAATAGTTGCTCTAATCACACTTTTTTCTTCTACATTAATAATAAAATGGCCTGGTTCTTTCTTATCAGCCCAATGTTTTTCTAAAAATGTTTTCAAATTGACAACAGCACTTTGTCTTAATAATTCTGGTTATGTTTAATCATCCACTATCCTTAATAATGAAATGGCATATCTAAATATTTGGAGGATTTTAATTACAATGGTTATAAAGATGCTTATTTAAGTAGAGCCTCTCCATTGTTTACACTCTCTTATGAAGTTCCATAAGTTAGTTATAAAGCATTTATTAAATATCCTAAGTCTTAAGTTTGCATTCACGAACTAATTTTTAAAATTTATTTTAAATTTTTTCAACCTGATTTGCGCTAAAAGCACTAGAATATTTATTATCCATAAAATATTTTTATTTTTTAGTAAATTAATAATCTAATTAAAAAGAAAAAAGTGAAAAAAGTAAAGGTTTCTTAGTTTTATATGATTAAACCTAAACATTATGAGAAGAATCAATATGTGTAAAAAATATAAATATTTTAATTATTTTTTTGCCAAAAAATAAACTTAATAATAATGCTTTTCTTAAAACTAATTTTAAGATATATATATTTCTATCTCACAAATAAGAAGGAATTCATTATAACTTTTTAAAGGTGATAGGTTTTAAGATATAGACACAAGATAGCCTTATTAATAAATAAATTTTTTTTAATTTACATTAATATAAACTAGATATGCCTTAATAAATACTTTTTAAATAAGAATCTAAAATAGAAATTCCTACAAAAACAACTAAATTTAGAATCTACTTCTGTGTCGAAATAGAAATTTACTTTTAATTTCTAATGATTTTATTGAATAATAAATGATTTTAGATACCTTAATAAAAACTCCTTTAGCAAATTCCAAATTTAGTCAGGTAATAAAATAATACAATTGGAAATCATAAAAATTTACTAATAAATCAAATGAATTTTGTATTTAAATAATTGCTATAAATATAACTAAAGATTTAATGGACTCACTCAAAACATAAAAATTTAGTAATTTAAAATATGATATACTTGAATTAATTAGATAATATTTATTTTGACATTTTGATGATTATTTTGATTAAGATAAAAGTTAGGATGCATGAGAAATAACTTTTTTGATTGAATGACTTGAAATAATATGTACGAAATAATCAGAAGATGAATAAAATTAAAATAATTAATTAAGTATTCTTTAATAATTTATTTATAATTATGATGAAAAACAAAATTAGACTTACAGCTCTCGATATAATGGCACTTGTGACAGAACTAAAGTAAAAGTTAATAGGGACAAGGTAAGTATTTGATTAATAAAAAGACTTTCAAATATTTACAATATTGATGCTAAGACATATGTTTTCAAATTCTCTTTACAGGAATCAAAATCTTATTTAGTGATAGAAAATGGTTTGAGATTTAATCTTTCTGATACTATAGAGAAAAATAAAGTGCCTTCAGGATTCACTATGAAATTTAGAAAATTTTTAAGGAGCAGAAGACTAGAAAGCATAGAATAAATAGGAGTAGAAAGAGTGGTAGTGTTTACTTTTGGAAGGGAAGATCATACTTACTATCTCATATTGGAATTATACTCTTAAGGAAATATCATACTAGCAGACAAAGATTACAGAATTATTTAATTGACAAGACAACATGAATTTTCAGAAAATGCAAAGTATTTAATATTAAAATTATAAGGGTTGCTCCTAATGAAATTTATCCTTTTGAGTTTACAGCAACAAATTATCTTGAGAAATTCGATACATCTATGGAAAGAATTCAGAAAGTGATAAGTGAGAAGGCAGGATAAAAATTAAAAGAAGTGGTATTTAAATTAGTGCCTTGTTTACACTAAACATTAACAGATGATATAATATAATAGTTGCAAATGAATTAGAATGAAAAGATTGTTAATCAATTTGATAATGTAAAAAAAGTAGTGGATTATGCAATGGAATATATAAATAAATATCGTTCTTAAACTCAATATAAAGGTTATTTATGTGCAAAAGAAGCACCTAAGGATGCAGAATAAAAACCAAAGTTTTTTGATTTTGCTGCTGATTAACCTGGTTATTATTAGGGAAAATATGTTGTTGAAACACCTACTTTTAATGAAGCTGTACATCAATATTTTTTAGTGGTTGATAGACAGGAAGAAAATAAGCAATCAATAGAAGATATAGCTTGGAAGAAATTTGAAAATATTAAATAGGATCAAATGAGTAGAATACAAAAGTTGTAAGTAGAACAGGATGAATATATTATGAAGGCAGGACTTATCTAAGAAAATATTAATGATGTCTAAGCAATTATAGACATTATTCAAAAGATGATAGATAATGGTATTCCTTGGGACAAAATACAAAGGATGATTAATGATAGTAAAAAAGAAGGCAATCCACTTTCAAATATGATAGGAGGTATGAATTTGGTATTAATATTCATTTATTTTTATTTTAGAAATAAAACAAAGTTATAATATTGTTGGGTAATAAGGAAGATGAATATTCAGATTTGGTACAAATAGAAATTGATATAACTTAATCTGCGTATCAAAATGCCAGAAAATATTATGAAAGCAAGAAGAAAAATAGAGATAAGGAAATAAAAACAAAGGAGGCTGTTGAATAAGCATTGAAATAGGCTGAGAAAACTGCTTTGAAGGAAATAGAGAGGGAAAAAAATAAAATATAGAAAGTGTAAAATCAAAGAAAAAAGTATTGGTTTGAAAAATTCTATTGGTTTATTTCATCTGATGGTTATTTAGTAATAAGTGGTAAGGATGTACAATAGAATGAAATGATTGTTAAGAGATATATGAATAAAGATGATATTTATATGCATGCTGATATTTATGGATCAGCCTCAACAATAGTAAAGAATCCTAATGAAGTCCCTATTCCAGAGACTACAATAATGCAAGCAGCCACTGCAACTATATGCAGATCTAAATCTTGGGATGCTAAAATAGTTGTATCTGCTTGGTGGGTTCATGCATCATAAGTAAGTAAAAGTGCACCAACAGGTATGAATATACCAGCTGGTTCTTTTATGATTTATGGAAAAAAGAATTTTATATATCCTCCTAGATTAGAAATGGGTTGTACAATTTTATATTAGTTGGATTAAGATAGTATTAAGAGACATGAGGAGGAAAGAAAGAAAAAATTAAGAGAAGAATAATCACAAGTTGATGAAACTGAATAGAATGAAAGTGAAATTACAGAAAAAAATATACTTGATTCAGACAATGATGATAATGATGATAATAATAATGAAGATGATAATAAAGTAGATTTAGTTGATCTAGAAAAGACTAATTCTGTTTAAACTATTTAATAAGGAGATAAAGAATATACTATTGTAGAAGTCAATCCAAATGCAAGAATGATTTAATAAAGAAATGATAAGAAATAAAAAGAAAAAGATCAGTAGTAAAAGTAATAATAATAATAATAGTAATAATAATAATAATCAAAATAATAGTAATAATAATAATAATAATCAAAATAATAATAATAACAATAATAATCTAAATAATAACCAAAATAATAATAATAATAGCCTAAATAATAAGAATAAAAACAAAATGCTAAAGATGCTGAAAATGATAGTTCTGAAGATGATAAAAAAAATTAGAAAAATCCTAAAACTTAACAAGTAAGAGGCAAAAAAAATAAAATGAAAAAAGTTAAAGAAAAATATGCTGATTAATCAGATGAAGAGAGAGAATTAAGATAAAAGTTAATGGGAGCTACATATATGAAAAATGAAGTAAGACCAGAAAAAAAAAAGAAAAATTAAGATAAAAATGAATCTACAAAATAAGATTAGGATTAACCATAATAATAAGAAGAATAAATAAAAGATAAAGAATATTATAAAAAATAATAATTAAAATAAGACTCTATCACAAATAAATTGCTTAAATAATAAGGTATTGAAGTCACCAAGGATGAAGATAAACCTGATTAATAAGTTTAAGAAGTTCATTAAGAAAAAATAGAACAATAATTACAATAAAATCAATAATAATTGCAACAAGAAGTTTTATAATAAAAAGAACCAGAAAATCTTGATAATAAATAAGAAGAGGTAGATAGTGATGATGAAAAATAAGAAAAATAACCTGAATAAGAAGAAGAGAATATTGAATATACTGAAATGTAAAAACTTGTTTCTTATCTATATGCGGATGGTATTAATTTTCATATATATTTATTAGATAAATATCTAAGTCTTATTCCTATGGTTGCTCCTTATTCAGTTATAGGAACTTATAAATTCAAAATTAAAATTGCACCAGGATCATTGAAAAAAGGAAAAGGTAAATTTTTATCTAAAATTTTAAGCTGGAAAAGAAATTTTAAATTTCTTCTAGGTCAATAAAGATATCACTAATCAAGAGAGATAACTTCTGAAAATGATTACAGACGAAGAAATTGTTCAAACTATGCTACCAGGAGTTAAATTAACAGGAGTTGGAATGCTTTAAATGAAATAAAAAGAGAAATAATTAAAGAAATAATAACCTAAAAAAAATAAATGAGTTAAATAGAAAATGTAATTAACTATATAAATTTATAGTATACATTTATCATATTTTATTAATTAAATATTCATTTTTTTATTCCTTCTCTATTATATTCTTTTTTTAATAAATTTTATAATATTCTTTTTCTATTCCTCCTAAAATATTTTTTTTATTAAAAATAAATATATGTTTCAATTGAACTCATAGTTACTAAACTAAATAAATTGATATTAACAATCCTTATTCAAATTTATTTATGATATATTTATATATAGAGTTCTTTATAATAAAAAGCAATTGCATGTGGGACTGACTATTTAAAATAAAAATTAATATTGATTACGTAATCAGTATATAAAATAGTACAGATAAATTAAATGAATTTTTTATTAATAATCTATCTATGAAAGTTAGTAACTATGCTTCTAACTCAAATAACTTCAAACTTAAAATTTTCTTGAAATCCTAATCTAAGGGGGAGTCCTCATCCTAATATACAATTTTAAATTCCTAGAAGTTCGTTTTTGACGATGATGAAAAAAATCATAGAACACCTAAACCTGTAATTCTTTATGATGATACCTCAGATCGGCATAAGTCCACTACAAATTCATCAACGTCTACCCATTTAAGGAAATTAACTAAAAGGATGACACAGTCAACAGATTCAGAAATAAATGCAGAAAATCCTAACTCATTTTATTAAATTCTTGATAGTTATAATGACTAATATCTGAATTTACCTTTCAACAAAGATAGAAATCATTCTTAAGAAAAAACTACTAAAAAAATTTAAAGGTTATATACAGAACAAACTGAAACTAAAACAATCAAATAAAAACCACTAAAATAATATTAAACTTACTCCAAACACTAAAATACCATTAGTGTAAAATAAAAATTAATAAAATCCTGTAAAAAAAATGTCTAACTATTCTGAATTGATTTTGTAATATATTTATCATTTATTTATTAAAATAAATTTAATTAAATAATTTTGGTTTTGAAAGAATTTAATAGAATTCCTGCATTAATCTTTTTATTTAAGATCTTTCAAATAATATTAAAATAAATTACAAATATTTAATTGAATTATACATAAATAGCATGATAATAATAAAAGATATAAAACACTCATAAATTAAGAATATTATTTTATTTTTAAGAATTAAAAGTATCATTCAAAATAAGTTTAAAATTAATACAATAATCCTTAAAATTTATAAAATTTGAAAAGTGAAAATTTAAATCTATTCAAAAATTAATAATCTTAAAAATCCTTTCACATTTAAGATAAAAACATTAGCAATTTGTATTATTAATTTCTAAATAGAAATTACCAAGCATTTAGGAATAAAAAATATTTGTTTTTATATAATAAATTGCGAATTTATATTTTTTGTTAATTGAACTATTTAAAAGAATAAAAAGAGTAATATCATTTACAAGCTGATTATTCCAAGAGAAAGTACTTGGGATATATTGAATATATTGGCAGAATAGGATTGTATTCATTTTGTAGACTTCGATCCTTCAGTGCCAATGATTAGTAGGCTTTTCTCCAATCATATTAGAGGTGTGATGACTTACTTATTAAATTTTCTTTTATTAAACATGAAATAAAAAAATACTAAAAGAAAATTACCTATACAAAAGATGTCAATTTAATTTTCTACATTTTCAAACTATTAATAAGAGAATATTAATATGATAATTTTAGTAAAAAGGTTTAAGGCTAGTCACACATATTTAGATGATGTTGAATTGATATTGAAAAGAAAAATTACCAATTAATTGAATGAGCTAATAATTTGGAATATCTTTCTGCAAAAAGAAATAAATTAATTGAGCATAAATATGTTATGATAAAAGGCTAAGCAATATTAGGAAAATCCTTCTTTTAAACGTAAGATTTATACCTTATCTTTAGAGCTAACTATTTAGCTGAAGGATTTATAAATTTATAAGAAAAAGAATAGGATTATATTAAATTATTATAAGGATCTATTAAATTTAATTATTTAGTTGGTGTTATCAATAATGAAGAAAAAAAAAAGATTTAAAAGAATCGTTTTTCAAATTACCAAAGGGAATTTTTGGATGGATATTATGGATATTGACAACTATGAAATTATTGATACAACCAATGTACTATAATTAAATATAATTCAAGAATAATTTGAGACTTTTAAAAAGTATATTTGTAGTACTGGTGAATAAATTATATTTTTCACCTCAGAGTTAGTAAAATCTGGAGGCTTTGTAGGAGCAATTAGGGTATTTTGGATATATATAACATTTTAGCTTGTATTTGGTTATTCAGTGTTTTCTCTAATCACTTTTGATGTGCTTACGATGATGGATGTTTTTGAATGTTTCCTTCATGCTTTGCGTTTGCATTGGGTTGAATTCTAAAGCAAATTCTTTAAAGCAGATGGCTATGCCTTTTAGAAATGCTCTTACTTTAAAGCGATGGAAGAGAATGTTGTTCTAAATGTATGAGAAATATATAAATATATAAGCGTTTATTTAAATTAATTATAATGATATTTAAATCATATATAATTATTATTTGATTTACACAATTAAAAAAATTTATAATATATTTGAATTATCTATATCACAAATCCTCAATTTTAGGATCTCCATCACTTTAGTTTTGATTATCTTCTTAATCTTAAAAATTATCATCTTATTATTGCTATTTTTCTTCTTGTTAATTTGTTTGTTCTTATTTTTATTCTTTGTTTGAATCAGAATCAGATTCAGATTCTTTTTTGTTTTGTTATTTCTTATCCTCTTTCTTCTTTTTCTCTTCATCCTTTTCTTCTTATGCCTTAGACAATATTAGTATAATATACTTTTTTTGGTTTAGGAATAGCTTTTAATTTAGTGTATTCTTCACTTACTTTATCCACTTTTTTCTTTAATTCTTCTATTAAGAATACTGGATCTTAATGCAATTCTCTCTATTCTTATTCATCTAATTTGGATTTTAACCATTCTGTAGTGTTTGTTAGATGTCCTAAGAATTTAGCTTTTTTCTCTTCAGGAACCCAAGGCATTGTAGAATTTAGAGCACTTGCTTTTTTTTGGAAATCATTCAATTTTTTAATTGTTTCATTAACAGCTTATGGTCTAGCCTTAGCTTCATCCAATCTTACTTAAATTGGTTTTAATCTATTTAATAAGAAAATAATAATTACAAATTATTCAATTAAGTAAATTTAGTGTTAAATTTTTCAAAATCAGCTGTCCATGCTTCATCACTATCTAAATATTCAGCATGTTCTTCTACTGTCTTTAAGATTTCAGTTCTTTCAGTTTCAGTTGATGCTTTTTAGAAATAGTCAGCATCTTTGACTTCTCTGACTGTATATATAAGAGATTCTAATTTATTTTTAATTTCACTTAATTTTCTACTATTTTCTTCAGCAGTTTCAAACTATTTGATAATTTTTTTTGAGTCATCAATTTCTTATTAATTTAATCCTAAAACAACATGATGAGTAATTGTATAATTGATGGGGAAAGTATGAATAATTTTTTATTTTTTATATTTAGGTTCTTCTATGATATTTTCTTCTACTTTTGGTGGTTCTTCTGTTTATTAAGTTTAAGTTTCATCTGTTTATTTTTCTGTTTCTTCAGATAGATCACCCTCTTCAGTTGATTCATTATCTTTAGTTTCAGTTTTATTTGTAGGTTTAGCTTAGGTTGTATTAGTTGTTGTAACATTAGGTTTGATTTCAATGAGTTTTATTTCTTCAACTTTCATTTCAGCACTCTCTAATTTAATAAATTCATGTGAAGTGGATTTAAAAGTAAGTGATATTTCTGGTTTACTGAAATTAAGTTCTGTGGCATTAGTAATATTATTTAAATGATATGACATTAATTTAGATTTCTAACCATCTTTTTCTACATAGATATCTAATCTTAAATTTTTATCATAAGTAAATTCTAAAGAACGAGTACTTCCATACTTTTTCTTATATCCAAATAATGAAAATTCTTTATGATAATCATCATCATTCACTCCATTAATTTCAATTGAACTACTGAAACTAAAACCATCACTTAATTAAACTGGTCTAACTTTGAATGAATGAGATAGATTAGCAGCATGGAATGCAGCACCAAAAGCCATAGATTCATCTCCATTTAAATGTGTTCCTACTTCTACACTTCCAAAATAATTAGCTAATGTCTATTAAATTCTAGGAACTCTAATTCCTCCACCAATCAATTCAACTATATTAATATCCTCTTTTGTTTTATTGGATTTTTCTAAAACGTAATTAATTGGATCGATTAATTGTTGTAGTCTATTTTCAAATAAGGTTTCAAAAGTTGATCTCTATATTGTTGTAGTATAATCTTCTCCATCAATCAAACCTTCCAAATAAACTTAAGTTTCTTTATTTGCTGATAATATTTCCTTATATTTATTAGCTGCCTTCAATAATTTATTCATTGCTTTAAAATTTGTAAATATTGATTTCTTTCCTTTTCTTGATGGCTAATTATCAAACTCTTAGGCAAAATGATTTGCTAACAAGAGATCTAAAGATTATCCACCTGCATTAGGTATAGAATAGTCAGCTAATACTCTTAAAGTTTCAACTTTTTTCTTTTGAACTTCAATAGCCTAGAATTCTACCAAAGACACTTGAATATTGTATGAACCTATGTTATAAAACAAAGCAGTATGTTTATTTTCATCTTATCTTTCTAGTGCATAATATAAAGCAGCAGCTGTATTTTCATTAATAATTCCTAAGACTTCTAATTCTGCTAATTAAGCAGCTGATTTTAAGGCTCTATACAAAATATTTAATTTTTAATTACGATCTCTAACTTATGTTCCATTCACTTGGTACTGTCAAGACTATATCTTTAATTTAGATTTAATGATTGAAATCTACTAACTTAGCTATAAATTTAAGAACCATTCCTGCTAACTCTTCAACCTTAACAATCATAGTATCTTTTCCTTCTACCAATACACCATCAACTTCAAAGGCAAATGTTCCTTCTCTCTAAATTATATGGTTTGTATATATACTTCTTCAATCTCTATTTTAAAATCTTCATAGAACTGTTTAGAAATTTCTACTAATTTTTCGTCATTAGCTAATGCTCCTAAAAATTTGTTTAAGAATGTAAATGTATTCTTAGGTAATTTGGATTTCTTAGAAGCACCATCACTCTCATATAAACGCTCCTTATTATAAAATGCAATCTTAAGCATAGATAATTAATTATACAGCATTTTCTGTTTTACGTTTGCTTGTAGTATTCTCAATGATTGTGAAAGATTTGCCAGGACTTATTAAAACTGCCTTAATAAATTCAGATCCAAAATCAATTCCCAATACTGCTCCACTAGTAATGATAGCTAGGAGACAAAGGAGTAAGTATTTTATCATTAATAAAATCAATAAATATTCTAGAATAATTTTACAATCTCTAATATACACGTGTATTCTGACACTCTATCTGTTAATTTACCTTGAGCCTTTTAATGATTAATATAATTATTTTATAGAATTGTGTTCAAAAATACTAAATGTCTATTTTTGTATCAAATAACCCATAATATATAATAAATATAGATAATATATTTTAATCCTCTTTATCCTAAATGATTAAATGGAATTATTATTTTTTCCATCCAGGATGGTTTTTAGCTAATTTTCTTGAAATCATTTCAGCTAACCAAATAATATTTCTGAATTCTTAATCTTTCAATTTTAAATATGCATAAAACACCTTTTAATTATATATTAAATTACTCCATATGATCCTTATCCATCAAAAGCTAAAACATATTGTCTGCATTCATCATCTTACATGATATCATCAAAGATTCTTTTTTAATATTAATAATACTTTGTTTAAAAATTAAACTCTTCTCTTTTTAAAGAATCAGGTGAATCCCTTAATATGTCTCTATAATTATCATAAACTTTAACTGGTTCTCTTAAATTATCTAAAGTCATGGCTTATAAATATAACTTTTCGCAATCAGCATATCAATTTCAATTTTTGGACATAACTATTTTCTTGTAGTAATAATCTTAGCAGCTGTATTTAGATCTATTTCCAATCGGATTATAAATCACTTGTATTGTTTTAAAATCTGCTTCAAATTTCAAATAATAATTCTTAAGAAGTTGGCATTAATAATTGTATAATACTCTTTTTGCAATACTTCAGATTCACAGAAAGAGTAAAAATCTTCTAACCAAATTTTCTATTAAGATGTTCTAATATATTCTGATTTCATTTCCCTAAACAAATTCTAGATATCATTCAATATCCAATTTTCATGTAAATTTTCTATGCATTCTTCTAAAAATTTCATAAAATACATTCCTATTTGTGTTTCAATTAAAACTTCTCCATATAAATAACTATAATCATCTCCCTCAAGCACCTTAATATTTTTTATTTCAGGAAACCAACCTAATGGATCCATATTGCTCAAAAGTATTTCAATATCAATTTATACTTCAATGTACTCAAATTCATCAGCTAATTTTTTCTATCTAAATATTGAAGTTGGTATCTAAGGATTGTCAGCTTATAAACAATTCTATTTTTCATATACTTGATAATCAGTTTCTTCTAAAAATAATTTTAATCCTGGGATTGAAGCACAATTTTTCATTATTAATACTTAGCTTCACTCAAAAAACTAGTCCTCTTATGGTAATTTTAGCATAGACATCATCGATACCAAAAACACAAAGATCCATAATGTAATTTATTTATTGTGGGGATA
Organism: Paramecium primaurelia; assembly: GCA_905182975.1. Taxonomy (NCBI): domain Eukaryota; phylum Ciliophora; class Oligohymenophorea; order Peniculida; family Parameciidae; genus Paramecium; species Paramecium primaurelia. The sequence continues at coordinate 291,749 of CAJJDM010000012.1, forward strand.
AATTAAATATAAAAATGATTATGGTTTTTCTTACTTTTCTAATTATATGCTTAAATATTTTGTAGTTTTTAATAAAGTATAATATTATTTATAATCTAAAGAAAGTCAAGGTAATTTTAATATTCAAATGATATTAAATATTATTATAATGATAATAATCTAAATAAGTACTTCTATTTCTAAAGATTTCCATAATAACCTTGAACTTTATAATACAAAAATTAAGAAATTTATTTATAATTAAAGTTTATTTTTTTATTCAATTATAAAATAAATATAAGATAATCTTTACAATCAATGATAAAAATGAAAATTTATGAGTAAAATTCAAATATTAACTATTAAGAAAGATGATTTTTCTAGTAGCACAAATTTCTTCAAATCTGTCTTTATCTTATAAATTTTAAGAATATTCGTTAAATTTTTAATATATCATCATATCAAATCAATTAAATTAGTAATAAAATAATTTTTAATTAAATAAAAATACTTTATATAAAAAAATAGTATATAGTCGTCATAGATATTGTAAATTAACATAAAGTTTTAAAAGATATTAAATATCTCATTAATATTCAACATGTTGTGTTTCAAAGTTATGAGAAACTTTTCTTTATGGTCTTCAGTTCCCCTTGGGTAATTAGACTCAATGTCTGGAGTAGTCGCCTAATATGAAGCTGATGACTTTCCCTAAAAAGTAAATTTAGGAGTTAATACTTACAGAGATAATAATGGAAACCCTGTTGTTCTAGAATCCGTCACAAAAGTATCATGTTTTTTAACAATTAGGCTCTATAAATGGTTAGAGAAAAAAAATTAGATAATGAATACCCACCTATCGAAGGACTTTAGTCATTCATTGAAGCAGCTATAAAAGTTGGATATGGTGAATCTTACTATGCGAAAAATAATAAAAACATAGCTGGTTGTTAAGTACTAAGTGGAACAGGGGCTGTTAGACTAGGGTTTGAATTTTTAAATAAGTTCGTTCCTTCTGGAACAAAAGTGTTTGTACCAAATCCTACTAAAAATATTCATCCCATCATAGCTAAAATGGCAGGATTATAATCTCAAGAGTATCGCTACTTTGATCCAATTACCAAACAAGTTGATTTCTCAGGGTTATCTGAAGATTTATATTCTGCTCCCAATGGATCTATAGTATTATTACATGCTTGTTCTCACAATCCAACTGGATGTGATCTTGAGTTATACTAATGGAAACAAATATTAGATTTAACTAAATAGAAACAAATTCTTCCATTTTTTGACATGACATACTAAGGTTTTACTAGTGGTGATCTCGAAAAAGATGCTTAAGCTATTAGATTATTTACAGAAGCAGGAGTTCCCATCATTTTAGGTTAATCCTTTGATAAAAATATGGGTTTATCAGGTTAAAGAACAGGATGTCTAAGTTTAGTTTGTTCTAATGAAAAAGAAAAGCTAATCGTTGTTTCTTAGCTGAACTTGATTGCTAGATCACTTTGGTCATGTCCACCCGTTCATGGAGCAAGAATTGTAGAAACAGTACTTAACAACCCAGAATTATTTAAATTGTGGCTATGTGAATTAAGGGTCATGGCATAAAGAATGAAAAAGATGAGAGTTAGCTTTACAAAAGCCTTAAAAGACATTGGTTCCCCTCATGATTGGTCTTACATCTCAAAATAATTTGGAATGTATTCATTAACAGTAATATATATTATTATTCCATTAGGGTATTGGACCCGCATAAATAAAGGAGCTGATTGAGAAATACCATATTTATTTATTAAATAATGGAGGTATATCTATTGCTGGATTGAATGAAAGTAATATCAAGTATGTGGCCTAGGCTTTCCATGAAGTGACAAAACATAATTTTATATGAATTTAATTATAATATAAATTTAATAATAAATTATATTATTGTATTTATTATTAAATTAAAATCAGAATTTACCCCAATTCTAAAATGGATCAAAATTAATATTTATGTTCATTTATTTCTCCTAATTTATATTATTAATTTATTCTTATTATTATTATTATTATTATTAATCAACTTATTATGGTTTTATGTTATTTATGACTGATGATTATTATATTGAAGGAGGTTATTCATCTAAAAGGTTTATATTATCAAATTCTTTATATTTATTTATATTAACCTTGGATTGTTGATCTTGATTTAGTTTAAATGGATTATCAAAGTTGATAAATGAATTATTTAATTAAACAGGATTGTTAAAGTCTTATATTGATTAATCCTTCTATTTTATATCATCTTAATTTAATAAATTTATGTTTGATTGAATATTAATTTATTTAGGTATAGATTATTCAAATGGAATGTTAAAATCAAAATTAAGAGATTATTATTGATAATTAATTTAAGGTATTCCAATTGACGATGGAGTGTAACTTTGATTATAAGTCGAAACTTATGATTAAACTTATCCAATCTAAATCGGATTAAGAGAAATATTTAATTGAGACATTTCATGTATTCCATTTTATGGTATGCCTGCTACAATAGGAGAAGAATTACTATTATATTATAAAGATAGAGGTTAAAGTTGATCTAAATTCAATTCACTACTTTTAAAATTATTTGATCTTTCTAATGAACTTTAATGTTAAAAAGATGGATTTGATTATTACTATTACTACTATTATTATTATTATTATTATTATTATTATTATTATTATTATTATTACTATTATTATTATTATTATTATTATTATTATTATTATTATTAT